>JARHVA010000602.1:3025000-3077500 GCA_037957365.1 Torreya grandis
GCATAACTTTAGTTAATCGATTACCCAAATTTAAAAACTATTAATAGTTTGTTTGTTCAGTACTTATTCTTATCATTATTTATGTCTTTATTTGGGAAAACACAATCTTTATTCAAAGAGCCTTTTGTCTTATACCTTATGCCAATTGATCATGTTTATGTTTTATTCCATGTGTCAGGTTTATGTTAAATTTGTTTCCAAACTTGTTAGATTAAATCAAATCACATCATCCTTCATTTCAAGTCTAGCTTTTGATGTTGTTTGGCCAAAAGTCCTAGCATATGCCTATTTGTTTGAGCCTAGTTTTCGAATCTGCATTTGGATAAAAGACCTAGCAACTTAACTTGTCCCTTTCCTAGTTTAGACCTTGTTTGGAACACTTTGACTTAGACGTTTGACATGCCAATTTTTATTCAGATGATTTACCTTTTATACGTATGACATTTGACATGAGACATTTGATGTTAGGGTTTTTTATGACAAGTATTGGCATAAATCATTTTAGAGATACAGCTCCAATTTTAGATGATATCAGAGATATAACTCCACCTTCGACCAAGTTAGACCAAGTTTGAACCATTTGTCCTTTGGATAGTTTTTTAGAGTTTGTAGAACTCTAAACCTTTTTATTTTATAGATTTCATCATTTATGTGGATATGTCTAGCTACACTTATGGTCAAGTCACCTACAATCCAATTTATGATAGAATGTCCACACAAAATCCCACTACGAACCCCTATAGAGAAAGATTTTATAAGGAGTTTTATTATCCTCCCTATAATACTCCATATGGGGAACATAGTCAAAATCCACAAAATCTAAATCAAGACCTTGATTGGCATGTAGAGGCTTGTGAGGAGGACTTTGAAGACCCAACTATAGATAATGTTATTTGGGATATGGATCCATACCCTCTTTACAATAATCAGTACGTGGAACAAAGTTAAGAACCAGCTTATGAGTCAACTCATGACTTGGATGATATAGTTTATGAGGAAGACTTGGATGCTTTGGCTTATGTGAGTAATCAGGCTCCATCACATCATACCATTTCTATTCCAAGACCACAATGTCACACTATTTCCATACCAAGACCTCATCCTTTGGTTTGTGTGAGTAATCAAGTTACATAATGCCAAACAATTTGTATATCAGGACCTTGTCCTATGAATTATGTAAGCAATAAAGCTCCATAATGCCCCTTCATCATTCTAGGACCTAGTCATTTAGCTTATGAAGGTAATCAAGCCCCAAAATGCCACATTTTTACCATTTCAAGACTTCATCCTTTGGCTTGTGTGAGCAGTCATGATCCCTAAGGCCCTACCATTATCCAACCACAAGGCATTCCTCATCCAGTACGAATCACATCCAAAACTTAACCCATCTAATCATTTAAAGACCAAGCTATGTTCAAAACTAGTATTTTCCAACTCTTTAGAAGCTAAGGCTAAGATAACCAACCAATCTAAGATGTTTCTATTGAATCAAGCATTTGTGATAAGTCAACCTATGATGAATCACCTATTGATCCTATACTAGTTGTCGAGGAGTCACACACTGATGAGCTAGTCTTTATCGAGTCACTTCTAAATGATTATAACTACCTTTGGGCAAATCATTACCTTGACCATATGCTTATTTTTTAAAGGCCTCTTATTGACAAGCCATTCTTTGAGGAGTTATCTCTTGAGCTTTTTCCCATCCTAGAGGAGTCCCATTCTGACAAACTAGTTTTGTGGAACCTGTTATGCCATCACAGGCCATCACTTGTCCAATACCAAATATTCAACAAGACATCATTGTAACAGAGTACCCATAAGATGAAGATTTAGAGTTAGAGTCAAGTTTTATGATTGAATCAACATCAGATTTAGCATCAAAATCAAAATCAACATCAATCTCAACATTAGATTTAGAGTCCCTTTAGTTAGAATCAGATTTAGAAGAATAATATGTTTATGGATTTTACAACATTGATTACATATGCATTACAGATCAATTTGAATACATTTGTGATCCTTATATGGTTTTTGAGGATGAGTACTTCAGCTTCAACACAAGTTATCCTAGTATCTTCTACAAGGATTATGCAGCCTCTCCCCATTCCATTACCATTCCATAGGCCATTACCATCAACCAAAATAGCCATATCATTGGCATTCCATCTCCCATGAGTGTCGATTAGGATTGATAGAATCACACTTTGTTGAACTGCATCCATGGTGACATAGCAGTTGAAGAAGATGAAGGAGGCCAAGACCACATTCATATAGCAAAAGAACACTCTCTTAGTGAAACTTTTTTGAAAGTGATAGGAGACAATCAAAGTCAAAACTCAGCGTCTTTTAGTGAAACCTTCTCAAAGGTGCTATGAGACAGTCAAGATGACTTCATTGGTGAAAACCTCTTTGAGGAACTAATAGCTGAATACAAAAGTTATTTATTACTTGATGAATAAAATATCAAAGATCAAATTAAAACAGATTCTAATCTACAGCCTCATCAAATGGTAGTTACTCTTAAGATCAAACAATAAAAAAAATTGGTGGTCCTATTGAGAGAACAAGTCTTCGACCATACCACAACCGAAGTTATGTTGAATCCATCATTAGCAACATTATGTGTGACTAAAATTCCTTATCTTCATTTATTTCTCCACCATTCCACATTCCATTATCATCTACCATTCCATTTAACAATCAAACCTACCATCCATTATTTGTCCTTATTTACCATCCATGGCCACACTTTCCTTTGTAGAGACTACAAATATACCTTGTCTTAATGCTTGAAGGAATTAAAATTAATGACCAATGAAGATCACAATAATATTCTCAAAATACAAATCTTCAAGCTATTTTTGAAAGAGCAGTTATTTAGATGAGGTGTGGGATAGCAATTAACATGATCAAGTATGATTCCAATGGTAATGGCATGGCAATGTGGGATAACAGTTATTTAGATGAGGTATGGGGTATAAAAATAGGATTGGGTAGGATAATTAAAAATAGGCTTTGGTCTAGATAGGAATGGAATGATAGGATGGATAAAATAGTAAGAGGATTGTCTCCAATTGATATGGTGAATAACTGAAATATGTGACAATGACAAATGGATATGTAACAACGGTAATGGCATGGAAATGTGAAATGTGGGATTCCATTGTTCCTATTGATGGGGAGATTCATGTCCTAAATAACTATCATGCTAATACCATTTCACATTGCCATGCCATTATCATTGTTACATATACATTTATCATTGTCACATATTCCTGCTATTCACCCTATCAATTGGAGGCAACCCTCTTACTATTTTATCCATCCTATCATTCCATTCTTATCTAGACCAAAGCCTATTTTTACTCATCCTACCCAATCCTATTTTGATCTTGGTTCCTTTGGTTCTTCTCGCACTTTTTATGAGAGGATTCCAATCAACTTTCAATAATCAATCCAATCTATGTTTATAATGACAATCTATGAAAGTAGTCTAACAGTTGATCTGGCAAGATATATTTCATTTTCCATCCTGTATCAAGTTTATTTATGTGATCTTGATTATAACCACCTATGGGCAAATCAGTGTCTCACCAGTCTTGCTACTAATTATAACTACCTATGGTAAAATTATTATAATTGACCTATGGCATTATATACTAGTTATAACTACATATGGTAAAACTAGGTGCAACACTTATTTATCATGTATTGCCCCATCACCTGGCCATTACTATTTTCATTTGACTAGCCATTTTCTAGATGGGAGAACTTGTTGGGACCTAGTTTGTTTTTCCTTACATTTTGTATGGATGGTATTACTATGACTTGAGGTCATTTTAGGACTATGTGGGTCATGCTCAATTCATGTTGAGGTCACCTTAATCCCCCTTTCCATATCCTCTTGTCATTTTTTGAGCAACCTAAGTTTGAACGTTCTCACCATTTTGTGAGCTTGAACCATTTAGTGTCTCATCATTCTTGATTAAGTTGAGATCCTCCAAAACAATTCCAAAAACATTTGAAAAATTGTTAGAAAAGAATAAAAATATTGACCACTTCTTTACCTTAAGGATTTTGGGAACCCTTACTAAGTTACAAGCAAATCACTTGTCATTTAGCTTCCTCATCTTTTTTGCCCTTTTTCTCTCATGCACTTGCCATTTTACAAGACCAATCCTATTCTTCTATCACATCCATTCTATTTGTTTTCACTATTTATCATTTTCTTCCCATTCCCTAGAAGAACTACATTTGGCCTAAGGTTTTTGTTGGATATTACATCCATGCAACTATGTAGGCAGCTCCCACTTGCCTAGTGCATATGGAGATAACTCAGCCACCCCCTTCCTTTTCTTCTATTCCCCCATTTTGTTAGTTTTCTAAGTTATCACCTATTTTATATGGGAAATGTTAATATGGTTTCTATTGAGTGTTTCTTTGATTGCTTCTTTGTTGTTTTGTTTGTGGGCCTATTTGTTTGCTTTCAGCATTGTTGCCTTGATTTAGTTTATGTGTGTTCATTAGGCAATTCCTTACCCACACTTACACTTGAATCCATCCATATTCATATGTCAAAATTGTCATCATGGTTTCTATCATTGGTGCATTTTTTTATATTGAGTATTGGATTATGGGCATCAGTCCTTATGCATATTTTGACCAAGTCCTCATGATGTTATACCATGATGCCTACTAACACATGCTAAAAAAAACCTCAGCTTCAAGAAGTCTATTCAATAATGGCAACATCAACATCTCTTTAGCACTAACATCTTGATTCAATACCAATCATATCCCAAATATAGTAATTAACCATGAAAGAATTTTAACCTTTATTATTTCATATGAGCATCTCCCTACTAGTAGGTTGTTTCAATTTATCATTACCATCTATGTTAAGTTATCATCATCCTTGACCAATTTTATCATGTTTTCCATAATTTGGGGTCTAATGACTATAACTACCTATGGGAAAATCATTGCACACCATCCCACCTGTATTTCTCAATGATTATAACCACCTTTGGAAAAATCATTGTGTTTTCACCACTTCCTTTTTTCTCCCATACAAAGGCATGATGTTATCTTTTTTTTCTATCCTAACTAGGGTAGTTCCATATTCTTAATGATTGTAACCACCTTTGGCAAAATCATTGTGTTATTATACCACGTTGCCACTATCGGGGTCCAATGCTTATAACCACCTTTGAGCAAACCATTGTACACCATCCCACTTGCACTTTAAATTATTTTGACTAATTTTTTAATATCATTATGTTTTCACACCATCATCTTTCCTTTCTTTGCTCTTGTCATTTTGCTTCTCATCGAGGGACCATTTGCTAACCTGATGTGCCAACCATTCCCTCAAGGGGCATCATACAGTTGGTTTATCATCATTAGATTTGTAGGCATATAGGAAATTTTCATTATTTAAGAAGATGTTACTGTGTTTATAGCTTGCAATGCCTTCTCAAATATGGGCAAACTGTGGACACCTAAATCTGGCCACCAATAACCTCCAACTAGCCTTTTGACTAATTTCTACTTAAAATACACAATTTGGCCTAAAAACACTAAAACATGTTAAAATATATGAAAATGACATATTCAAGTTCCAATTTTGGCTAGAGTATCATTAAATTGGGTAGTGTAATTTATGGGCCAACTAACTTTTATTAGATCATTTTGAGTTAAAATGCCAATTTTGCACCTGGGTGCTTTGGATTGATCTTTCCTATCAAATATCTTGCACAAGACATGTGCCATCATTATTTGTTTTTGGTAACATCTTAAATGGGATAATAGATCCAATGCATTTAAAATTGCATTCTAATTCCAATTCAGTCAAATTTTGGACCAATAATAAGATATTCTGATCATTTTAAGTAATTTATGCACAAAGTGCTTAAACATGCTTAAAAGATAATTAACCCAAATCAAGGCATAATTAATAATTCCATAAAAACTTGTTGAATAATTTATTTTTGAAATGAATATTGAATATCTGCATCATTAGGTGACCTCATTTCTTCGGAAGACATCCTTAGGCCATAAATGCCATAAATATCAGGATTCATGCCTCCCATGCCTCATCAAAGTCCTCCATGCCTTTTAATTTTCCCTTATTCTAATTTTATGATGAGGATAATTATAAACTTAATTAAAAAAATTGAATTAATCCTCAACAACACATCTCAATCTTAGGGTGGATGGTTCAAGTTGATTCTAGACATTCTCAAAAATCTATAAATAGAGAGGCCATGAATATGAATTTTAAGATTAATTTATGCAAAGTTATAATTCAGTATTAGTTCCAAAAGCTTCAATAAACTAGTGTTACCATGCCAAATTGATTCCAAGACAAGCCAAACCACAATCCAAAGGTGCCAAGGAGAGATGGAGGTAGACAAGCTTCCATTGCCAAGGACTTCATGAGCACAAAACTGAGAAAGCCACTATTACAAAGGCATTTTGAGCATCCAAGGAAGGTGAAGGAATTTTTATGTTTTTTACTTACTTTTTAGTTGTGTTTATCATTTGTTTTTGTTACTAATCTCACCCTAGTAACTAGGCATGAAGATGTTAGCTTAGTGTGTTTTTGATTTGGTCTCATTCACTAACACCATACTAACATCCTCTTCTTAGAAAAATTTCTAGTTCACAAGAGGATATGACAAGATGATTCTAGAGCATTTCCCAAGACATATTCCACTCCCATTATGAAGGTAAAGATTATAAGAAAGGATGGACATAATAGGATGAAATATATGATGGTAGATGATGGGTAACAGTAATGGACAAAGGGATAAGACAAATAAGGATGATATGGATGGGATTAACAAGGGATGGATTCCCCCCCCACCCCCCACAAATATTGAGGTATAATTTAGATAACAGAATATTTAACCATGACATCAAAAACTATTTTTCATCATGATACTTGCCTAAGGTGCCATAAGACTGTTTTTCACCATTGGAAGAATGTTTTTTTGTCATCTTGATTTATTAGATGTGGGTGATATACAAGAAGTGGACATTTTATTTATCTTTAGAAAAAACCTATTCTAGAGATATGTGATACTAAGATCATGTTTCCATTTCTATATGTATTTATGTCCTTGTGACCTTCATTGATTCTTGATTGAGATCCCTCAAGACATATAGACTAGGTTTCTTCCTCACCCCTATGAGAGATAAAGTTGCCCAGGTTTATGAGGTGTTAAATGTATGTATTTAGGGTTTGTATTTGATGGTAATGTATAGGACTTCAATGGATTATAATATCATAATAGGGAGGTGTGATGGGTGATTAGGAAGTGGGACTAGCAATCACACACACTGTTGGATGTGTTGGATGTTTTATAGTTGATTAGTGACATATGACAAAAGACTTTAATAGATCCAAGACACTTTGACTTTAAAGTTCATATTTGATCTAATTATTTGAAGGATTATCAACCAACTTGATAATTCTTTTGACATTATTTTTATTTTTTGACTTGATTACTTCTTGATTTCCCCTTAGTGTTTGAATTTGGGCTTCACTAGAAGAGATTGATCTTTGACTTAGATTATGATTATTTTGAATTTGATGGTCCCCTAGTGCCTCAAGGAGGGTTTTACTAGGGGAAGATGATTATTTATTCAGCCAATGATTTGAATTTTATTGATTTTGACTTGTTTGATCAAAGATGATTTGATCATCATGAATGAATTTTTGAATATGGTCTTAGACCTTTATATTTTTAGCACATGTTATATTACTTGAGAAAGATTCTAGTGATTTATGTTCCTATTCATCCCTATGAAGGGAGGTGATTAAATAAGCATTGATAGGAAGAAAAGGATCTATGATGGATGAAGGTGGGAGAGATGGTAGGATGAGATAAATGAATGGTGATGGGGTAACATGGTCCTCATAGGGGTTCTTATAAGACCCAGTTTTGACATCAAATAAAATCTCTTCAAGATTCACAAAAGGATCACTAAAAATTGATTTAATATATGTATTCAAGGTAGCTTCATATTCATTCTGACAATCTTTGATAGATAAATCTTGTAAAAAATATGGTATGACTTTGTCATCCTGGCTGGGATCAAAATATATACCTAGTGATTTATTGACATCTATATTAGAGGTATATTAAAAAAGGAAGTCATATTCATCATCTACTGCAATATCTTTTAGGGATGATGTTTTTGATGAGGAATCTAATTCATATATTGGTTTTGAACATGATCTTGATGTAGATAAGACTAGTGTTGACTCCAATGTTTAATATGATGTACATGATGTGATGATTATAGTAGAGGATTCATTGTTTACAATTAACCTCTCAAAATGGGGTCTTTGATATGATGGGTGAGAAGAAGATGATGGAGGAACAATGGATTCACCAAATGTAGGTCCATGGAATAAGATCTCATGATAGAATGGAGGACTAGGTTTATGGGAAATAGACTCATCATTAATGGAAGATTTATAGAAGATAGGTAGACCATGGAATATGGAATTGGTATCTTAGCCTTGGATTAGAAAGGGAAGGGATTGATCATGATTAGAAAAGGAACTATGGCATGCCTCTTATTGTTCTCCCTTGGATGTAGACCCATCTAATTCATTATCAATTTTGATTTAACCATAGTCGATGAGGTCTTAGACATAGTTTTGTAAATTATGACATCAATTAATGGTATGCCCCCAAGTTTAAGATAGTTTTTTAAATTTTGACATCGATTAATGGTATGCCCCCAAGTTTGATGATATATATATTAGTGGTTGGTTTTATACCAAGAGGGATTGGACTTGGTAGGATTAAGATATCATATGGGTGGATAGACCATTATTTTTTTGGTAATAAGTTTGTGCAAGAGGGTTTATAAGGATATAGGAAGAGGAGTATAGGGCCTCTCTTCAATTTTTGACTTGGATGATGAGGCATTAAATTTTAGATCAGATAGTTGTTATCACAATTAGGTGGGCAAACTAATATTAGATGAGGTGACCAATATGAGATTCCCTTTGTTAATAGAGGAAGGGGTATATGGATAACTATGACTAGTGTATGGAGGATTTGAATGGGAATGGGTAGTATGAATACTAGGAGTACATGAACATGTATGGGTGAGGACTAGAGGTAATGTACCAAAGTCTACATGAAGATGAATGTTTATTTTAAGGAGCTATGAAAGGAGGATATTCTTATTGGCCATGAGGCATTTCTTAATCAAAGTATTAACTAAATCTATTTTATATGCCACGGATCAAGATGATATAAAGTATGGATGATATGCTTCATTGAAACTAATTGATAGGTGTGGGAGAATTAATGGAAAGATCAAGGGATGAAGATGGGATGTGTGGAACAAATTTGGGCAAAAGATTACTTTAGTCTAATCTCAAGTTTGACCTGATGTTGATATGATGTGATATAAGATGAGGTAAGAAAAGATGAAGTATAACAACTTAGGCTATGAGCTAGAATTTCAATTATTTATACTAGATTTGAATGAGTGAGATATGACAAGATCTAAGACTTGATGAGTAGATAAACTAGCCCAAGAGACTGATTTTGACTAGGGATGGATTATATTAAGACTAGCTCAAGACTAAGATAATAGATTTAAGGATGATTAGACAATGATAGGATTGGATTAGGATAAGAGGATGATAAGATTGGATTCAAATTTGATTGAACACAAGTACACTAATAGTAAGATTCCTGATGTAGAAAGATTTTTTTGCTAATATAGGTGAAGAACAATATACTATAATAGACTTGATATGATGACTAGTATTGAAAATGGGATGAGAAGTTAAAGATGAGAAGGACCATGATTAGGTTAGGTTAAAAAGGATAAAGTGGTGGACAAGGTGATTAGGTTAGACAAGATCAATATGAGTGGCATGATTAATATGAGGTGAGCAATGGATTTGGACTAGGTCCATAAGGATGATAAGGACAAGGTCAAGACCAAGGTATGACTATCGGATGATTAAGTCAAAATGGTAACTAGAATCAAACAATATGGGGATATGATAAGGTCTAGGATAATGGATGATGATGATTATTTACTTAGGGACTATGTTTGACTAGGGAATAAGGTTGTGTGTCTATTTTAAGGGATGCAAATAATATAGGCATCTAAAACATAACAAAAATAAGTAAGATAAAAACTTATAATTAGTGACTGACTTGGGATTATAACTCAATGACTACACCATCTAAAAACTTCATGGGTGAGGTTGTAGGTTGGTGAACTATTACAAAAAATACCAAACCCTCTCAACCCTATTTATACTTAATAGTCACTTAGGAGATGATACTAACTCTGATTACAAGTTGCCTATTATATCTGATGGTCCTCTTATATGATCTATGAGTTCTCTAGGGGCATCCATGCTATACACTATGTATGTGAGACCCAACTCAATATAGATTGTTTTTTGATGCTTGTGGTTATATAATTAACTCCTCACCTTCATAAAAGACCTATATGGGGTCAACCACTTGGAGTGTGGATTTATGCATGGTGGTGAGATCCACGATCATAATCCTCTTGGGACTATTGCAAGGGCATGTCTATAACTTCCACAATACCCCCTAAAAATTAAAAATGGGAGGGTCTATTAGTGGTTTTTAATCCTTGGAGGCTTACCACTAGGACATAGGGATGATATCATACACCATTGTAACCCTTGGATAAAGACAAACAAATAAAAAGGTTGATTACGTGATTAATTAATTGTGATATATATAAAGATATATACAAGATGGTTTTTCAAATGCCAAAATATTTGATAGGCGACCTATAAATCAAGCGATTAGTAGTTTCAATTTGGTAATCTTGAGGGGAAACCTGCAATACAACATGTTAAACAAAAATATGACTTGAAAGACAAGATGATAGTATTCTTAATAAAGACAAAATTTCCACTAAATCCAAATGAAAGGTTATCTCAATAAGCCTTACAAAATAGTAAAAGAAATTGTGGGTTTTAAACTATAACTATTTTTTAAATGAGGGGCCATGATGTAGGGGTCTGGGGAAGGAAAACCCTAGTGGGGTCAAGGGGTATCACCCATTTTGGGGTTAAGGATTAGTTCCTATTATGAATTCAAGTGGTAGAGGAAACCTTGAAATGACTCAAAATTCACTAAAAATGATCCTAAAAAATGCATTCAAAAGGAATAGTTTTGAGTAAAATACAGACTAAAGTCACTATTGGTTTGATTAAAACTACAAATAAACAATCAATATTAATTCAAAATCACATGCAAAGACTCAAAATAATATATGACTAGTCAAAATCATAGATTAAGACAAGAGATTTTACCAAAATAATTAGGCAAGTTACTAGCGGTTAGATAGTAAAACTTTGATGTGTGATTAGTGATATTAAATATCATAACTATGGATAGGTAATTTTATCAAAATTATTACTGAAAATAGGCATTTTTTTGAAATCACAATTATCAACTAGTGATATTATAAATTACTTGGTTATAGTCGACCAGTTATCAGTTTGAAATAATAGATAAAGTAGGCAAAATCATAACTTATAGAAGCAAAATCACTGATAGCATAAGTGATATTGAAAGTTTTTAAAAATATGGTATACTAATAGGTTTATAGAGACTTAATGGACTTAAAATAGATGTTTAGATATGTTGAGATTAGATTCTGATATTTACAACATTTATCTAGACCTACACGGGATTTAATTAGGATAATTTTAGAATCACAACTAGGCGTAACAATTTGGCTTAATATTAGATTTTTACCTCAATTCTAAAAAATATATTTTAGGGATAAAGACCAATATCTTCAAAATAATAATTGATATGTTCATTTGGAAATCAAATTGATTACAAATTGGAAACATTTATAAATTCACTATTAGTCAAAATCACTATTGATAGTGTCAAAACTGTAAATAAAAATAAAAATGCAAATGCATAGAAGCAATTTTGATTAAAAGTTAAGACTTTATGAATTTATTTTGATATAGTCTTTTCTTGTTTATTGTAACCAACTAGATCAGACAAAGAGCAAAATCTATAGAAAAACTAGATTATAATGTCTGATAACTTGATTAGAGATAGTTTTGTATTAAAAGCAAAATTAAAACTACAATAATCAAAATCATAAATTAAATTCAAAACCACAACTAGTAAAAGGTTATTTTTCAATGTTACAATTAGAAAAGGGTGATTTTGTAATATTATAACTAACGATAAGAAATGTTGTAATATCACCACTAATAGGTGATTTTACACTAATCAAACAACTAGTCAAATGACTAGCAATTAATGTGATGGTTAAAGGCAAAATTGTAACTATCAGGATCAAAATTGCTACATCATAGTCACTTCTTGTAGAGCAAAATCACTTTTCATCTAGAACATGCAAGTTTTTAAAATTTTAGCCCAACTTCTTCCTAACTAAACCTATAAGTTGAATTTTTTCACACTTCACACACAATGGTTAGTTCAAAGGAGGGCTCCCATTGTGGTTACTAAATGTGATATGATAAATTTCAGAAATAGATTTGATTATGCAAATGATATCAAAATCTACCCAAAATACCAATCTACAAGTAAAATCTTGAGACAATAAGATCAAAAATACAAAGGTAAATGAAAATTCAAAACCAACATTTCAATCCTAAGGCTAAGTGCTCTAAATCAAGACCAAAACAAGAAAAAGATTGTGATTATGGATTACCTTTTAGACTCATATTTTATGATAGCATTAATATTGGCTTGATAATGTACTAAGATGATAACATGAACTAGTTTTTCATGGAGTTTTTTCATTGGCCTTTGCATGGAGGATAGGTCAGTTATTTATAGAGAGGGAAGAGGGAAGATCAATGGGCATACTTCAAAGTTGGGTGCAGGAAGATCAATCATGGAGAATTATTTAAGGAATTCAAAATTCCTTGGATGATTCAAGAGGAGGGAATGTTTTGGAGATAAAATCCTATAGAATCTTTTTGAAATCCTAATGATAATTAGTATATGATTAATCATGTGATTAGGAGGTTATAGAGAATATATGGGTGTAGGAGAGGCTACTCATGGGCTAGGGTAGGTGGAAGGAAATTTTAAATTCCCATATAATGGATAACTGGGGGTTAGTTGACAAATAGTACATGATTAGAAGAATTAATTGATTTTTGGGATGATATAATGTCAATGCATGGATATCAATAATTAAAGGTGTGTTAAAATAATGACTAGGAGGATTATTAAGGAGAATTTAGATGAAATAAGATAGGATTATTATTAATGTTAGTGTCGAATAATAATAATTTTCATGATGATAAAGAATGCGATCAAATTTATGTGCATACAATTGAAATGTAAACTAGGATATTTATAAACTCAAAACATGTTGATAGCTCAATATAAATCCTATGGACTTCATATTTTTATGATGTGCTCAAATCACCAATATCTTTATCTTATGATGCTAAGAATTCTACTTTTTTCAAACCTCTTATCAAAAATACATTTTGGATGAACCATCAGTAGAGATTCAGATCCATAAAATCCTCTTTCTTTTAATCTATTGAATGTAAGATATATAAATGATAGGAGACTTTGATGTCATTTGATTCAATAAATAATATAATAGGGTATATTTGTATATGTAAGGCTCCTTAGGATACTTCATACATAAGCTGACCTTATAAAATATTGATAAGCAACAATCAAGGCATGGGGAATCAAGCCAAGATAGAAAGGATCCACAAAAGGATAAAGTTTAAATTTAGTGGGTTGTTATTTCTAAAACAAAGGGAAAAAGGGCTCAAAGCAAAGATCAAGTCAAACAAAGGATGATTTAATGGGACCTTATGTTGACAAATGAAAAATTTGAGGTGATTATAAAGAATTCTAACTAAATTAAAGTTTAAGGGAAATTTATTTTTGACTTTATTGTTGACTAAGCCTGTATTTTTTTCATTTAGATAGGATGGGAAATCCTATTTTTCATACTATTTATTCAATTTATCAATGTCAGTAGGCATCTTGAATGAGATAATTTATCATTTTTTAAAAATTTGTGATCGTGATTTAGTTCCTTTTTATTTTATTTCACTATGGTTTATGGTTGCTAACCTTATCATGTGGATTGAAGTAATATTTTAAATATTATTAGGGTATGGGTAAATGACATCATTAAGACATACATATTTCATGAGGTAATACACTCTTTCCCTTATACATTATATGGTTACCATAAGGCATTGCATATGTTTTATCAAAACTCCATTACTTGTGTAGTCAATTTAACAAAGTATTTTTTGGTAATCTTACCTTTATTGGATAAGACAAAGGTATGAGAATATCAAATGCGTATTCTTAATATTCTCTTTTGATATTTATTATCATCATTAGGTGTACATTCACTGCATTTTTTCATATAGAAAAGGAAAATAAATATTAAATATCTTTTTGCTTCCTTATTATCATATCTTCAATCTATAATTAGGTTAATATTATTAAGAGTATTTTATGCATTGTCCATTTATATAAATTCCTATTTACCTATCATCTGGTCCCTTGATGGTTATCTAGATCAAAGGGTCCCAATTATACCCATAATTAGGTTTCATTTTTTTATTAACATTTCCTATTCATTTTTATTTCCCCCCCTCCCCCCCCCCCCCCCCCGCTTTTATTAATTAGATATAATCAAAGTTATATTAAGGACCAATTTATTTACTTCCATTAAGTAACTAGACCCAAAATGCAAGACCTTTTATGATAAATTATTTAAGGTATCCTTTCTAGGCTACTTTAAATTACTGAAGTTTTGAATTATACCTTTTACATTCATATTACTTTGGAGTATGTTCATTCTCACAAAATAAAATTTATGTTAACTCTTTACTTTAAGTTGTTGTATGTTTTATATCAACACATTTTATATAATATGAATCTTCATCTAACTCTTATGGTAAGTAATTTAAATGTATATCATTTCATTTGAATATTATTGTACTGACATTACTTAATTCAATCAATATATCAAATTGTATAGTTGACTATTTAATATCCATTTAACATCTGTTCATTCAACTCAGACATGTCCTCAATAATAGAAACTTAGGTTTTTGTTTTACCCTATTTTTGATAAATGAGTTAGATTAATATAATTAAGATATAATTTTGAAATTTACTTCAAATCAATAGATATTACATTCAAACATACATTTGATTGTAAGATATTGAGATTGATTTTTCTGATTTGAAAAGGGCATATGCTAAATATGGAAATTGCTAAAAAGATCACAATACTTAGATTTTCTATTTGGCTATCTGATTATGACTATATTTTGAAAGTGAAAATCATGGATATGTAGGCCTGTGGTTCATTCACTTCTATAACTAATTTATTGTCTATGTTGGGTCAGTTTTGTAGGATCAGTTCACTATCACTAATTGATACTAACTTTATGGTCAATATTGGCCTATGTGTAAGTAAAACATAATGAAATTATGATCACTATGACTATATTTTCTTTTTCTATGTTTAAAATCCTAAACCTTGGAAACATGTGAAGATCTAAAAAATAACCTCTTTTTCCTTAAAATCCTTGATGTGCTTCTGAGTGCTAGAAAATTACAAACATATGGAAAGTGTAATGGGTGGAGTTGACCCAAATATTCCTAACCTGATAATTAGCCACTACCCACATATACAATAATCTAAGGAGAGAAATCAAGTGACATGTAGCTCTCCCACTTAGTGTGATTGTGAAATTTACTCCTTTTCTGTGTATGTAGATAATGATTGGATTTGGTAATTAAAAATGATTACTTTGGATTGGATTTTTATTGCTTTAAACTTGGATTGTGACTAATCCTAGTTATATGTATGCAAATTTGGAAGAATAGGGTAGATTTACGTAGTTTGTAATAGATTATAGATGTATATTAGATAAGGTCCAAGTCCTTTTTGAATGAGACCATGATTTTTTATATGTGGATATAATTTAATAATTATTCACACCACTAAACTAGGATAATTTTTTGACACTAATAATGGGTTTTATTTTATAAAATAGATTTTAGGAGAAAGTTAGTTTTGAGAAATGTAAGATGTTATCATCAACCAACTAGCAATAATGTCTATAATTGAAAAAATTATCCCATGTATAGGTAGACTACACTAAGAGTCTAGAGATATCTATTCAGGATATTTAAAAGGGTTAAAATAAACCTTTATGTTCATGTAGGTGTATAATAGTAGAATAAATGGATTGACTCATAAGACAGCATGAAAGTTTGAGAGGATGATAAATTATGATATTTTTTATGTTATTAATCCATGTGTGTCAAGTTTGTTATTTCCAAGTATCAAAGAACAATACTTAGTATCTACTAATTCCCCCCTTTTATTCTACTAATGAAACTAATAAAGTAAAAGGATAAAATATACTCGAGTGTGTACAACACATTTTACCTTTTGGGAAATGGCTTCAATGTACATATTTTCTCCATGCAAACCTAAAATGAGATTTAAGTAGTCAATTCCTATATAAGAAATATAAAAATTTTAAATTAAAAAATGAAAGTGAAAGAGTTATAATACACCTTTGTGTTGGTGGAAAATAGGTTTCCATTACAACTTGTTGGATATGATGTTTCCTCATTCAAGCATTGGAAAGTTGAAGGTTGATTATGCCATGAAATTATATAACTATGTGGGATCTTGAGTTGGGAAAGGAAATATGACCCATCCCCTCATGAATGTGGGTAAAATTAAATAATGTATTAATCCAAATAACTATATAGGAGGAGAGGAGGAGAGAGGGAGAGAGAAGAGGAGAGAGAGAGAGAGAGGAGAGAGAGAGAGAGAGAGAGAGTAGAGAGAGAGAGAGAGAGAGAGAGAGAGAGAGAGAGAGAGAGAGAGAGAGAGAGAGAGAGAGAGAGAGGAGAGAGAGAGAGAGAGAGAGAGAGAGGAGAGAACCATGTGGTTAAGTTCAACTCAAAAAGATCACTATGTAGGTAAATGAGATAACTGATCAAGAAAGGTTTTATAAAAAATTGAATAAACCACTGTAGATGGATTATATTTTCAAATTTAATGATTCAATATAGTTTGGTAAAGTTCAATCCCTGTAAAAATAAAATGCATGATCAAATGGAGTGAATAATGTTCAGTACCCCACCATGCATTCAAGTTTGATTGTGTAGATTTTCTCAATGTAGAATATAATGCATGATAGAAATGAAATGTACCATGTCCATGGCTCACATCATGATCACAATATAATGAGTGTAAAATAGAATGAAAATCATTTTCCATTCAAACTATAATTGTGTTATTATTTATATGTGTGTTTTTAGGAATAAGTGATTTAAAATAATAATAATAATAATCATGCAACACAGAATTCAATCCTTAGAATCACAACAACAAAGGCATATGAAAGAAAATATAGATCTAAGAAAATACACACATAACACCAATATAATGTGGTTCACCCAATGTGGGATACGTCCACAAAGAATCTCTCTATAATATTATAAACAAGAGTATAAGGCAACTCTCAACAAGAAACCTCTCATAGAGATAACTTTCTCCAACCCAAATTCACACCATAATTACCGATATGCTAAGTTACACCTGAAACCCAATCATACTGACCAAAGAGAGAATACAAAGATCAAAATGAGATGAAAAATGAAATGCTTAATGTGTTTCCTTCACCCCTATTTATACTTTCCAAAATCCCTTGAAAAATGTGGCATACTATGGAGATAACCATATCCCCACCAAATAAGGGAGGTTACAACCACTCGAGATAAACATAATCCCTCAATTCTCTCAACACCTTACCCACTTCTCCATAAAACATGCCAAAAATGTGGGAAGTGGTTATCATAATAAAAAAATATGCCCCACCATTTATGAAAGTAAAAATTACATGTTAAAATAGCCTTGGTAATTTTATTTTTTTCCTTAGGAGTGAAACGAGATCCACATTTAACAATCTCCCACTTGGAGTTTGTTTCTCCTTAAATAAAATTTAACACTCTTCCATGATCTTCACAAAAACCAACCAAAGTTGAACATAACTTCAAATTATCTAATGTGACTACCTTAATCATCATATCCTCAATATTTTGGCTCATATGTATCTTTTTTAGCTACACCATGTTGTCTTCCAATGTTATCCTGATGAAATGATACCATAACTATATGTTCTTCATCCTTTAGTGGAAATCGGAGTTCTTGGCTAAATGTATAACACTCTAACCATCACTATGTAATCCCCCAACTTCTTGCCTATGCTCCAACTCATTAAGTAACTATTGTAACCAAATCATCTCCTTACTAGCCTATGTAGCAACAACATACTCAACCTCTATGGTTAATAAAGCCACAACCTTTTGTATCTGATAAATCCATCTAACTGATGTATTCTTGATATTAAATACATAACCTATCATACTCCTAATATCAACATCCCCATCTATATACAAGTCCACATAACCATGAAAAGTGGTGTTTGATCCACCAAAACACAATGTTATACCCATGGTTCCTCTCAAATATCAAAGAATCCACTTCACTGCTTACCAGTGCTCATAACTTGGATTACTCAAGTACCTACTTAATACTCTCACTATATGGGAAATATTTGGCCTAGTATAAAACATAACATACATCAATCTACCAACCAATAATGAGTAAGGGACCTTGGACATCTTTAGCTTTTCTTCTTCTATCTTGGGACACTACTCCTTTGATAATCTGAAATGGCCTACCAGAGTCCCAACTAGATTAGCATCTTGCATACTAAACCTCTCCAAAAAAAATTTCATGTACTCTTCCTAGGATAAGATTAGCTTCCTCTCCTTCTTGTCTTAATTTGTCCTCATACCAAGGATTTTCTTTGATGCACCCAAATCCTTCATAGAAAAGGAATCACCAATCTGCTTCTTGAGTACTTGAATCTGTTGCATGTTCTTTCATGAAACCAAGATGTCATCTACATACAAGCATATGATAATATAATTACCATCCTCAAATATCATGACATACATGAAATGGTTAGAATGACACCTCGAGTAACCTTGTTATAACATAAAACTATCAAACTTATTATACTATTGTCATGGAACTTGTTTTAGGCCATACAAGACCTTCTTTAGTCTGTACACCAATTTCTCCTTTCCTTCAACCTCATAACCCTATGTATGCTCCATATATAATTCCTCATCCAAATCAGTATAAAAGAATGCAGTCTTCATATCTAATTATTCTATGTGAAAATCCTCTACTGCAACTATACCAAGCACAGTTCTAATAGAAGTCATCTTAACAATAGGAGAAAAAATCTCATCAAAATACATACCCTTCTTCTATGAAAACCCCTTGACCACCAATCATGCCTTGTACCTTTTCCTTCCTCCATCTTCTTATTTGATTTGTATACCCACTTGTTTTATAATGCTCTCTTTCCCTTGGGTAGCTTTACCAAATCCCACATTTGATTATCCATGAGAGAACTATGTTCCTCTTCCATGACTTGCTCCCACTTCTTCTTAGCATTCACCTTCATTGCTTCATAAAAAAAAAATGATTCTCCACTATCAGTAAGTAAAAAATAACCCAAATATGGGGGGAAATGTTCAGGATCTCTTCTTACCCTAGAAGACCTTATTACTATAGGATTTTGGAGTTCCTATGTAGGAAGTTCCTAAATTATCTCCTTGGACACCTTACCATTCATAATATCATCCAAAACTATGTACTCTTTTTGTTCTTATTCCTTTAACTAATACTTATACATGAATTTTTCTTTAAAGAAAACATCCCTAGACTAGAATATTTTCTTGTCTCTAAGACTCCAAACCCAAAAACCAAATTCATCCTCACCATAACCAATAAAGGTGCATCTCTTAGACTTAGCCTTTATCTTCATCTTATCTTTCTTGGCAACATAATCAAATGCCTCACATCCAAAGACCCTAAGAAAAGAATAATTAAATTTCTTACAAGACTAATCTTCCTCAAGTATGCCTCCATCTAAAGTCACTAAAGGTCCTCTGTTAATTAGATATACCACTTTTCTAACTACCTCCACCAAAAACATTAGGGTTAGTCTTGCATCAAACCTCATGCTCCTAACACACTTCATGATTGTTCTGTTCATCCTCTCTGACACTCCATTCTCCTATGACATCCCTAGAATTATTCTTTGCCTATGAATTCCATTATATGAATAGTAATCATTAAATGTGTTGCTACAATACCCACCTCCATTATTCGACCTGAGACATTTCAACTTGAGACTTGTTTCATTCTCAACCAAATCTTTTAAACTCTTGAATGTTTCAAACACATTAGATTTATTCTTAATGCAATAAACCCAAACTTTCCTAGTTGCATCATCAATAAATATAACATAATAATTTAAACCACCAATAGAAGATACTTGAGTTGGCCCCCATACATCTGAGTGAACCACCACCAACTTATTTTCCTTCTTCATAGGTCCAAACCTTTAAGAACTTAACTCACTTCTAATTTTTGTACACATAATCATCAAAAAAGTCCAAATCAACTTGTTTCAATTTGGAGAACTTGTCTTTCAATATATCCATGCCCTTTTATCTCATATGACCGAGCCTGTAGTGCCATAAAGTTGCATCTCCATCTAAAAAAACTAAATTATAGTGATCAACACTACTAGTCAAATACAAAGTGCTAATTTTCTTACCTCTTGCAACCACAAGAGTACCCTTGGTAACTTTCCAAGAGTTTGTGGTAAACAACTCTCATTATTTAATTTCCCCACTGATATTACATTCTACCTTAAATATGGGACATGTTTGACATCCTTTAGTAGCCATGTGTTTCCATCCTGCATATTCACTTGAACACAACCTTTCCCTACCATATTGCATGTTTCATTATCACCAAGATAAACATGTCCAAAATCTCCTTGAACATAATCAATAAAATGATGCCTATGTGAGGTGGCATGAAAATAAGCCCCTAAATCTAATACCCAAGATACAAAAACATTATCGAAGGAAATAATTAATACATCCTGACTAAAAGTAACTATTGTCATATTTACCTCCTTGGTTTCCTCATGTTTGTTCTTCTTGTCCTGAAGTTCCCAACATTCCTTCTTTGTGTGTCCACTTTTCCCATAGTGATATCACACCATCTTATCTCTAGATTTAGATCTTCCTTGACCTTTTAACTTTCCATGGTTTCCTTTGCTTCTATCCTTTTGTCTCCCTCTAGTCTCCACTATCAAAGCATTCACTAAATATGATTCCCTGATGCTCTTTCTTCACATTTCCTTACTATGACTCACACCTATAACATCCTCAAAATTTAAAATTCCCTTAGTAGGGATGACATTAATCACAACCATAACTAGGCTATCCCTAATATCAAGTAAGGAATACAAAATCAATAAATCCTTAACTTCGTCTTCAAATTTAATAACAAATGAAGTTAGCATACTCACAAACATATTAAAGTCATTCAAATGATCAGTTATAGAATGATTTTTAGACATTTTCATATTAAATAACCTTTTCATAAAAAATATTTAATTAGAGGTAGATGGTTTTTCATATAACTCACCTAATTTATTCATTAGACCAAATGTGGTCATCTCTTCTAAAATATTGAAGGCAACTGAAGATGCAAGGCATACTTGTATGGCTCCTAGTCTTTTCCTATCAAGAAAATTCTAATCTACCTAATCCATACCTAAAGGTTGTCTTGATTTCCCCATCAAAGGGTGATTAATATCTTTTTGAAACAAGTAATCCTCCATCTTCATCTTTCACAATCCAAAATTATGCCCATTTAATTTTTCAACTCTAGATCTACCATTGTCTACCATAGCTCCCATTTAAGCTAATATCTTTCCCTACAATTCACCACTTTAGCAAAACAACTAAAGCTATCTCTGATACTAGTTTTTAGGAATAAGTGATGTAAAATAAAAATAATAATCATGCAATAACATGCAACACTAAATACATTCCTCATAATCACAGCAGTAGAGACATATGAAAGAAAAATTAGATCTAAGCAAATACACACATAACATTGGTATAATGTGGTTCACCCAATGTGGGATACGTATACTAAGAATCTCTCTATAATATTATAAAAAAGATTACAAAACAACCCTCAACAAGAAACCTCTCATAGAGATAAATTTCTCCAACGTGAATTCACACTAGAATTCTCAAGATGCTAAGCTATACCTCAAACCTGATCACCCAATCAAAGAGAGAATACAAAGCTCAAAATGAGATGCAAAATGCAATGCTTAATGTGTTTCCCCTCACCCCTATTTATAAATTACAAAATACCTTTAAAAATTCACCATACCATGGAGATAACCATATCCCCACCAAATAAAGGAGGTTACAATCACATAGGATAAACATAATCCCCCAATTCTCTCAACACCTTACCCACTTCTCCATAAAATGTGCCACAAATGTGGGAAGTGTTTAGCATACTAAAAAATACACCCCATCATTTTTGAAAGTAAAAATTACATGTTAAAATTGCCCTGGTAATTTTATTTTTACCTTAGGAGTGAAATGGGCTCCACATTTAACATGTGTGAACTATTATCACGCTCCATGAATATGTGCCACTGATATAGATTGTTATGAATCTATATGTTAAATTTGAGAACTTATATATCTAATGTATGTGTATATAGAGACCTGCAATCATGTTTTTGTAAACCATTCTATATATACCCATGCATTTGAAATCGTGTATACATTTGTGCTCAAGTGTCTATAAAGTGAATGCATGGAATATGTCATTGTACTCTATATCAGTGTACCGATTTCTATCATGTATTTTATCCTATCTAGTATTTGAACCATATGAATTTATTAAATCTATGAAACCTTTACTATGGTCTAATTTTATGCTACTAAAGGCTTAAGTCTCTATGAAAATCCCACTATAATGTCCTCCATTTGAGATGTGTAATGTATCTAGTAAGTCACTTATCTCAAAACAAGTGTTAACTATATCATGTCATTTGTAAAGATAAAATCATGTAATATCATTTGATCATGTGGAGAATATGCCAACATAATAACGTATATGCCAATCAAGGCATGTATGTAACATATGGAACATAGGGCAAGTAAGTGTCATGTATAGATAAATTTATCAATGAAGAATGTAATATAAGTATATTTGAGTAAGATTATACAGTAGAAATTCATGAAATAGATCATGACACCCCTCAATGTTATCAAACTCAACAAGCACAAATGTTAGTGTCACAAATAAGGCCATGGGCCACATACAAGGGAAATAAAATGTCAAAAAAAAATCCAAGGGCCACATGTAGGAGAGGATAAAAATTTCATAAACAAGGGACATCAATGATGTTGCATCAATAAAATACAAGGACAACACATAATAGTCATACACAAAGTATCCTATCAATTAAAATAGTAATAACATCAATATAGCATATAACAAGGAATTATTCTACACCATCTAATATGAATCTCACATCATAATATAATTGCTTATCATATATCATTATGGAATTAATGAATAACTAGCAAGGCATGTGTAAGAAATATAGGTATCTCAACATGGTATAATGGTCATAAAAATATATATCCTATAATATTCAAACATGTGGAATGAGATGTCCCTAGTATTTGCATGACCACTGGGTAGAAGGAAATACATCTGTATGTCGATGCATACCTTGTATCTCATGCATACCACTCATATATCATGAAATGTGTGCTTGTATGTAAAAAATATATCATATACCAAATATGTGATAAATAACTTATGTAAATAATGTATAGTATCAATCATGCCAATTTTTGGTTTTTTATTTTTTTAATATTAAAATGTTTGTGTATTTTATGATTATTTTTGGAATATTTGAAACTAGGAAATAGTACCTAATGATGCAATCAATGAAAGGGCCTTGAAAATTGTATGTATTAGGTTGTGGAGTGATATTATGTCATGGTTAGGAAGTATTTAATAGGGATCTATCATAAAATAGTAGAGAATCATGTTGTGTACCATGTCTATCATGCTTAATGCCCATAAAAATTGAGGTATGATGAATGAATCTAGAAACCTGATGATATGCAGTATCCAGTGTGTGTTAAAAATGTATATTGCTACTTGTGATTGCTATTAAACACATTTAACTTCCCATAGTGATAATTAAGTATGTACTATAGAATATGCATATGTATGGTGTCTAAGAAAATCATTGACATAATTTTTGTGAAATAGGTGGGTATATAGATGGATCCCATATATGTGTAATAATAAACTCTATATGTTGATCTTGAATAGGTGTATAAACCATCTCTAAATGTCAATCCTAAATATGTGTATCATCCATCTCTGAATAATGATCCTAAATGGTTGTATCAATTAACTACAATAGTAGTGGGGGTGGAGGATAAGATATCATTGACTGTAGAGGATAGTCATACCTACAATAGGAACTATGACTACTCTATTAATTATATTTAATTTAGGAATCAGTGTATTGTAGATGGAACTACACAAATTCATTACATCCATAGGCATTCTATTAACATGTTAAATACCACATTAATCTATAATACTAATAATGTCATGGGTAATATGGTTGATTCGATGTGAAGAAGTAATACTATGCCTCCCAAGGTATTGTGTCTCTCTACATAATATCCTTTAATTTATTTCCTTATATTTTATAAATCTTGTTGTGTGTATCCAAGAGATTGGAAAATTTTCATCATGAAAACATTCTCACTTGAGACATTATCAATCATAACAATGTATATATTTTATTCCTCAATGTAGGCTCGTATGAATAATGCATAAAAATTTGAAGCATCATTGAATATCTCATTTTAATTGAATGTAATCATGGGTTATTGAGGCGGAGTATTACTAAGTGTACCAATGATAGTATCTAGTGGATGATCATATATTGCAAGTGTATAATGCATGTTATATGCATAATGTACCTTTGAATTGTCCTTAGTTTCTATTGGATAATGTTTATGAAATGGATCACAAAATATCTTCAAATTTTGACTTCTATTGTGTTATAGATGAGATTTATCTATAGGAGTGATTAAATTGGTAACATTTACATCTATTAGGTCCTATATCTTGTGTCTTAGATTGAAACATCTAGTTTTTAATGCCTTACAATAGAATGATACTCATAATATGCATTTCTATTATAGTTCCTTAATCAAGATCTACTTGGATTAGGATCTTATGGAGGGAGGAGTGTGATAAGTTTACACTCAAGCAACTTCATTATAGCACATGAGAGGTGATGGCAATCAAAAAAACTTTATATTTGGTGGAGCTATCAATTCTAACTAGTTTGTAGGTTGCAACACATATTTGAATATAGTCTATGATCCATTCTTGTTATCACATTCTTTGACCATATAAATTGGTTTTATTTTAAACTTCATTATTTAATTAGTTTGATAAGTTGATGTATACTTAATTTTATTTAAAAAAATAGATTGAATTATCTATCCATCATTGTATGGCATAATTCATCAGATGATTTGAATCTCTTGAATAAAATTGACTCATGGAGTGGTGCTAGGAAACTTCATTTCAATATATATTTAAATTATTCATTAACCATAAGATTATTAATCATGGCTAGCATGGTATTGTATTGAAGCACAGAGTCACTGATTGGTTCATTAGATCATTCATTTATTTTAGTTTGTGCATATGATAATTTCTCATCAATTTTTATGGAAAATTACGCTAGGAATTGGTTGTCCAAGGGGTTTAATACTCTTATAGATTGAAGAGAAAGATTATAAAACCATCTCAATGTATATTATTTAAGAATTCTTGTAAATAAATTGATTATCAATTTTTTTTTATATTCATATTCCAATAAAGTTAAATGGAATTATCTAAGATTATTTTTGGGCTAACCTCTACCTTAATATAATGGGAGATTGGGAGCTATGAAGCTTGTGGGTAAATGGTAGGTTCCTATCTTAGGCATAAATGGTTTATAGAGCAAGGCAAGTGAATCCATGGTATGGCTAGCTCATGATGCATATAGAATGTAGAGTTATTAATGTTATAACTCTACATTCTAGTTTTAACATCTTGGTATGTAGAGTTTTAACAAATTTCTAAAGGGAATGTGAATTAGGTGAATTTGACAAAGGAATGTGTGTAGCCATCATGGGAGGAGAAAACATTTATTATTTAGGGATAGGAACCATAATGTGATAAAGGCCTCATGTTTTCCCCAAAATATGGGTGTATTCCACAATGGTCACTGACATTGTAGGTATGGGAATAATATCATAGTATTCATTTGAATACCTAATGTAGAATTCCTAGCCCAAAATATTGACTAAAAATGCTAAATTATTATTATTGAGGAACTTAAGATATAGCAAGATTATATTGGTACATGGCCTTAGATTCTAGGATCAATTAGACAACTATACTCATGTCTTGATGACATTGATGGAGTCCTTCATGAAATTTGGATAAGACTTTAACTTAGTCAAGACCTGCCCCATTAAATTCATCAGGATCAATTCTATCTAATCCCTCATAAGTATTTTAATTATTATGATCATTTTGATTATCTTGACTATCATGTTCCAGTGGAGGCATGCCAAAATAATCATCTATTTGCACATACTCATGAATATCTACATCATCAAAATAATAAAAAATATTCATTATATCCATTTTAACTGAATTAATAGGAATTTGATTATGCTCTATATAGGTCCAACTTAATATATCACTTTATATTAGTGGTAAAAGGGAACTAGCCTTTTTGGATGGCATAGGATGAGATCATGTAATAATATGGAAGGCTAGGGCCAAAGGTAAAAATATTAATTGTATTTTCTATGGGAAAATTAGAAATCAAATCTAAATCATAAGACAAAAATATGAAACTGTAAGGAAAAACTCAGGGTTTGCACTATTTGATATGTGTACAACTTCACCAATATGTTTTACACTAATTTAGATTAATGGGTTATATTAATGTAATTTGCATTAAACTTTGAAAATTAATTTAGATCAATATATATGGAATTCAATTATACATATAATGTAAATGAATAACATTAATTCTTCTAATTTGACAAGGGCATATGCTAAATATGGAAAGTACTAAAAAAATCATGATACTTAAATTTTCTAGTTGACTGCCAAACTATGATTGTATTATGGAAGTGAAAATTAGGGATGGCTAGGCCTATGGTTCATTTGGTTCCAAAATTAAACTACTATCTATGTTGGTTAGTTTTTCATGATGGGATCATTATAACTAATCAACATTAACCTATTAGTCATTATTGATTTGCATGCAAGTACACCATAGTGATTATACAATCACATGTGAATGTATTTTCTTGCTCATTTTTTATGATTTTAGGGCCTAGAAATGTTCATTAATATAGAAATTAGCCTTCTTTTCCTTCAAACTTTAGATGTGTTTGTGAGGGATATAAACCTACAGACATGGGAGATGTGTAATGGGTTGAGATGACCCTAATCACTCACACCTAATGATTGGTCTCTATGTATGTATCAATTACTACAAGGAGGGAAATCAAGGCACATGCATTTCTCCCTCTAGTTTTATTTTTCAATTGTGTTCCTTCACTATGTGAATATAGCTAATGATTAGATTTGGTACTTAACAATGCTTGATTTGACTTGTATTTTAAGTGTTTTAAACTTGTGTTCTAACCACTCCTACTGATAAGTATGTAAATAGGGAAGAATAGGGTGGATTTTCTCAGTGTAAAATAACTTATAAATGCATATAATATAAATGTAAAGTCTATTTTGAATGAGACCTTGATTTGTTTATATATGTATATAATTGAATAATTCCTCATGCCACCAACATGCTAGGCTAATGGGCTAACTCTAATGATGGATTTGATTTTATAAAATAGTTATTGTTGGGAGTGGGTTAGTTTTGACTATTTCACATCATTATTTAATGGTGATAACAATTGTAAATCGTAGAAATATTTCATGTCCAAGTGGATTGAGCTGAGAATTTAGATATGTTTGTGCATTATATTTGATAGGCTTGAAATAAACAATTAGGTTCCTTTAGGTGTATACCCACATAATGGAAGTCTTGACTCATAAGGTAACATAAAAATGTTATAGGGTGGATAATTAGGATCTTGTTTGTGTGCTCAAGTCATGTGTATTAATGTGTGTCAAAATTGTCATTGTCAAGTGCCAAAGGCAAGATTTTAGTATCTATAGTTTTAGAATAAGACATAACCAAACTAATTGTTTAGAGTGAGTTCATTTATTTCCATATCTGATCAATTCAACATTTATGATAACAAAATTAATATCCATGTCCCCAATTAACTCAGTCATCAATAAAAAAGCATAAATCATTTACTGATCTAAGATTTTAGTTTAAGTAAGCATTACAATGTTAAATAATAATCAGACTGAAGATCTTCACATAATATATATACATTTCAATTAGGTACATACATGACTCATCAATAAAATCATTACATTCCTTTACATAATAACACTAAAATCAATACCAAACATAGTCTCAAATCAATTAAATATTTTTTCACATAACAAACCTTGTGTTATATTAATAAATCAAATGAATATAATAAAATAAGTTAATATTATACTATAACAAGCTCAGGGTTTTACTGACTTATGTGATATGATGAGCCCTTGTAGAATTTTTTTAAGACCACACCCATGAAATGGGTTGCCATTCAT
The DNA here is from genome assembly GCA_037957365.1 of Torreya grandis. Lineage (NCBI taxonomy): Eukaryota > Viridiplantae > Streptophyta > Pinopsida > Cupressales > Taxaceae > Torreya > Torreya grandis. The sequence goes on from JARHVA010000602.1 coordinate 3,053,828, forward strand.
ACCCAATGCAACATGAGATTTGTGTGTGGAATGTAGTTCCATGAAATAATAAAATAAAATAAAATAATAAATTTTATCTCTTATGCTTTTGAATTAATTACATCATCAACCTTGATGATGATAGTCCAATATTTTGATCACTCAATCACTTAGTGTCTTTTCATCAATTTTTATGAGTGGTTGACTCGTAACGATAGGTACAAACCCTCAAAATATTTCCATAAGTTCAAATACTTATCACTTTAAATTTGTTATTGTAATAAATAAAATGTAAAAGATTCAATTATCTAAGTGTATGTAGATATAATAAATAATACTAAATAAAAACTTTATTGCAGCAGTCAAACATCAAATGCATGATTATTAAAATAAATTATATTTTAGCAGTGAGCTACAAGTTTATCTTCAATAATTAATCAATCCAAAAAGATAAAGTGCATGCATGTAGATGACTACATCTATAGGTATGCACCTAGATATCCAACATGCAATCTAAGCTTTTAAGAACACTCATCTTGACTTACACAACTAGTTAGAAAAAAAGAACATAATCAATGCATCCAATTCCTTTCTTACATTCCCAACTTACTTAATCACTCAGATTAACACATATAAATCAAACAAACTATGATCAATAAGTTAATCAACTGCATTAAATATTTCTTGGAGGATATAAATATTATATTATTTTAATTCACCATTTCTCGCATTCATACAACATGCATATCTTATAAAAAAATCCATATTGACTTAATCTTATTTATTTTTAATAGTTTTCCTTGTAAGTAATGATTTAAAAAATGTAAGTCCAAATCAAAGTGTTAGGTTGTGGAGCTAAAAGCTTCACTGTTATGCAAACATGGAGGTTGCTGGAGTTATACAGTCACCGACATTGGTCAGGACCAACCAACCTCGGTTATGGTCGACTGGAAGCTGCTGACATCAATTAGGCATCGATCGACGTCAGTCATCTCTAGACAGATAGTAACCGACGTCAGTCACCTGTGAATTTCCAAAACTGTTAGTTAGATGAATAGTTAGTTTGATGAACAGTCAATTTGCATGTAAAGACTAATTTTAGTCTTGAGTCCGCTTTTCTAATTATTTTTTGTTTAGGGATCTATTTAAGAGACCCATGGGGCTGTATTGTAAAGGGTGTAGAAAAGCAAGGTCAGTTGATCTATAGGGTAGCAAGATCAAGATCTGTAAGTGTGCCAAGGTTGTGTGCAAGATCAGTTGATCTGTGGGGTAGCAAGATCAAGAAGATCTACAACGCAAAGAAGGACAAGTCTAAGGACTAAGAAGGATTAGATCATCAACTTGAAGGCAAGAAAAACAATTGGATTGGTTGTCTCAAGGTGTGTAAGATCAGTTGATCTATAGGTAGCAAGATCAGGGAGATCTACATAGTAAGTAAGATCAGTTAGATCTGCAGGTGTGCAAGATCAAGGAGATCTACTTGGAGTACTTTAAATACTTGGTGGACTGGCAGTAGGCAACAACAACCATTGGGTTGATTGTCACTAACTAGTGGAGGGAACAACAACTCAGTATTGAGTTGATTGTTGATTGTAATTGATTGAGAGAGAGAACTCTTGAGGGAAAATTACTATACACCCAAGAGGTGTGGGAAGAGTGTGATTTCTTCATTGTATATTCCTTCTGGAAGAGTGTTAATAAAAAATTGTATTATCTCTCATATTTTGTGCTATTTCTAAATTCTAGTTACTTATTACTTCTTGTTTAATTCTGTGTTTAGTTTCTTATACAAAGGTAATCAATTATGCAAACGTAGAGGTTACTGGAGTTAGACAATCGCCGACATCAGTCAGGACCAATCGACATTGGTTAGGGTCGACCAGAAGTTGTTGACATCGGTTAGGCATCAGCTGACGTCGGTCATCTCCAGACAAATAGTAATTGACATCGATCGCCTGTGCATTTCTAGAACTGTCAGTTAGATGAACAGTTAGTTTGGCAAACAGTCAATTTGAATGTAAAGACTAATTTTAGTCTTGAGTCCACTTTTCTAATTATTGTTTGTTTTGGGATCTATTCAAGACACCCATGGGGTTGTATTTTAAAGGGTGCAAAAAAGCAAGGTTAGTTGATCTGTAGGGTAGCAAGATCAAGGAGATCTACAAGTGTGCCAAGGTTGTGTGCAAGACCAGTTGATCTATGGGGTAGCAAGATAAAGAAGATCTGCAACACAAGGAAGGACAAGTCTAAGAACTAAGAAGGATTAGATCCTCAACTTGAAGGCAAGAACAATAATTGGGTTGGTTGTCTCAAGGTGTGTAAGATTAGTTGATCTGTAGGTAGTAAGATCAGGGAGATCTACATGGTAAGTAAGATCAGTTAGATCTGTAGGTGTGCAAGATCAAGGAGATCTACTTGGAGTACTTTGAGTACTTGGTGGACTGGCAGTAGGCAAGAACAACCATTAGGTTGATTGTCACTGACTGGTGGAGGGAACAACTCTGTGTTTGAGTTGTGGTTGTAATTGATTGAGAGAGAGAACTCTTGAGAGAGAATTACTGTACGCCTAAGAGGTGTGGGAAGAGTGTGATTTTTTCATTGTATTTCCTTCTAGAAGAGTGTTAATACAAGTTTGTATTATCTCTCATATTCTGTGCTATTTTTGAATTCTAGTTACATATTACTTTTGGTTTAATTCCATGTTTAGTTGCTTATACAAAGGTAATCAATTGTGCTCTCAAGGAGTAGGATCCTAACAAGTGGTATCAAAGCTTGTGTGTAGATCCTAACAAGTGGTATCAAAGCTTGGTTCAGAGCGTGTTAGTGTTTGTTGATTACAAGTCACTCTCAGGGGTTTCTGATTGAGTGGGACTAAAGCAATGGTAGAAGAAAGTACACTAAGAATGGAGAAATTTAATGGCAAAAATTATCAATTATGGAATTGTGAAAAGAAAGGGCATGTAAAGAAAGATTGTTGGTTGGTAGAAGATCAACATGAAAGAAATAAAGAAGCAAATGATGTAGGTATTATTGCACGGGATGCTCTTATATGTTCCTTGGATAAAGTAGAATCTTGGGTTTTAGATTCTGGTGACTCTTTCCATGTAACCCCAAATAGAGTATTTTTCCATGAGTATGTCCATAGAGACTTTGGAAAGATTTATTTAGGGGTTGGTGAGCCTTGTCAAATTGTTGGCAAAGGAGAAGTGTGGCTGAAATTACAAATGGGCAACACATGGGTGTTGAAGGATGTCATGCATGTTCCCATCCTAAAGAGGAGTCTAATTTCTATAGGAAAGTTGGGTGATGAGGGTTGCACAGTAACTCTCACAGCAGAATCTTGGAAAGTTTCCAAGGGTGCACTTGTATTAGCAAGAGGTAAGAAAGTAGGTACACTTTATCTATCTACTTGTATTACTGATTCTCCTTCTGTTTTATCTACTTTAGATGTAGATGCAAAGATGTGGCACTATAGGCTTGGTCACATGAGTGAGAAGGGAATGGATGTTTTTAAGTCAAATGGTAAGCTTTCAGATTTGAAAAGCATAGATCAAGATTTTTGTAAGCAACAGAAGAAAGTGAGGTTTCTTGAAACTGGGTCAATAAAGAAGGGAGCTTCTATTAGAGGATCACAGTATTGCATAAAGAGGAAATCTAATATTTTTGACAAAGTTAAGAACTAAAAAGCCTTGGTTTTCTAGGAAAAGATGATGGACAGAGATTAGCTCAAGAGGTTAAATAATTCTGAGCAGGGCAGTGTTGATTTGGACAAGGTTATGATCCAAAATGAGCTCATGGGTAAAAATCATCACTCACAGGAAAACACAGTTATCAACGTTGGTCAGGTGAGAACTGACATCGATCAGGCAAGAATCGACATTGGTCATGTGCAGACCAAAGTCGGTGATGTCAGGCAGGTGGATACCGACATCGGTCAGGGAATCAACGTTGGCGATTAGGAGGAATCGACATCGGTCGGGTGTAGACCGAGGTCAGCTAGAGGTGACTGAGATCGGTCACTATTAAAATGGATTTTGGACAGACAATAAGCTCTCAAGGAGTCTTAAACACCCATGAGGAGGACTAAAAGGGTAAGTAAGCCTCAAATTCATTATTCTCCTTCTTTATACTACTTGTTGCTCACTTATGGTCAAAAACCAGGAAGTTTTGAAGAGGCAATGTAGGTAGAATCTAGGAAACAATGGGAGCATGGCATGAATGAGGAAATTGATTCCTTGGAAGAGAACCAAATGTGGGATTTGGTAGAGTTGCCAGCTAGAATGAAAGCACTGAAATATGAATAGACTCATAGGTTAAAGAAAGGAGAGAATGGATAGGTGAGACAGAATGCCAAGTTATATGGTCTTGAGCAAGCTCCAGGACAGTGGTATAGGTTTGACAGGTTTATGACAAAGCATGGGTTTAGTCAATGTCAATGTGACCATTGTGTTTATTTTACCAAGTTGGATAATGGTCGCTACATTATCTTGTTACTGTATGTAGTGTATATGCTTGTTGCAGGGTCACGCATATAGGGATTTGCTGAGTTAAAGGTAAAAGTAGCTCAGACATGTGCTAGGAAGGATTTAGGAGGAGCAAAGAAAATCCTTGGCATGAGTATTTCTAGAGACAGGGAAAGTCACAAGTTGATTTTGTCTCTAGAGGATTATGTGAATAAGGTAGTGGAGAGCTTCAATTTGCAGGATGCAAAATTGGTAAGCACACCTATGGTTAGACAGTTTAAGTTGAGCTATGAATAGTTTCCTAAATCACATGATGAGGTTGGGTACATGGTATGTAGTAGACCTGATATTGCCCAAGCAGTGGGAGTTGTCAGTAGGTTTATGGCCAATCTAGGAAAGGAGCACTGGAAAGCAATTTAATGGATTCTCAGGTATTTGAGAGGGACCAACAGTAAGTATTTATGCTATGCAAGTTCAAGCACTTCTCTACATGGGTATGTAGATTCAGATATGATAGGTGACTTGGATGACAGGAGAAGCACCATAGGATATGTGTTCACTATTGGTGGAATGGTGGTTAGCTAGATTTCAGAGTTGTAAAAGGTTGTTGCAGTCATGGAGGCTAGCAAGGATAAGAACCATGCAGAAATGTTAAGAAAGCCAGGAACAAAGGAGAAGTTGAATCTTCATTCAAATTTTATTGGTCTTCAAGATTGAACTTGAAGATGGTGATACAAGCCAGAAACATATTAGAGGACATTGCTATTTATCTCCAAGTGGGAGATTGTTAGGTTGTGGAGCTAAAAGCTTCACTATTATGCAAACGTGGAGGTTACTGGAGTTAGACACTCACTGACATCAGTCAGGACCAATTGACATCATTTAGGGTCGACCGAAAGCTGTCGACATCGTTTAGGCATCGGCCAACGTCAGTCATCTCCAAACATACAGTAACTGATGTTGGTCACCTGTGCATTTCCAGAACTATTAGTTAGACGAATAGTTAATTTGACAAATAGTCAGTTTGCATGTAAAGACTAATTTTAGTCTTGAGTCCACTTTTCTAATTATTGTTTGTTTTGAAATCTATTTAAGAGACCCATGAGGCTGTATTGTAAAGGGTGCAGAAAAGCAAGGTCAGTTGATCTGCAGGGTAGCAAGATCAAGGAGATCTGAAAGTGTGCCAAGGTTGTTTGCAAGATCAATTGATCTATGGGGTAGCAAAATCAAGAAGATATACAACACAAGGAAGGACAAGTCTAAAGACTAAGAAGGATTAGATCCTCAACTTGAAGGCAAGAACAATAATTGGGTTGGTTATCTCAAGGTGTGTAAGATCAGTTGATCTGTAGGTAGCAAGATCAGGGAGATCTACATGGTAAGCAAGATCAGTTAGATCTGTAGGTGTGCAATATCAAGGAGATCTACTTGGAGTACCTTGAGTACTTGGTGGATTGGCAGTAGGCAACAACAACCATTGGGTTGATTGTCACTGACTGGTGGAGGAAACAACTCTGTGTTTGAGTTGTGGTTGTAATTTATTGAGAGAGAGAACTCTTGAGGGAGAATTACTGTACACCTAAGAGGTGTGAGAAGAGTGTGATTTCTTCATTGTATTTCCTTCTGGAAGAGTGTTAATACAAGATTGTATTGTCTCTCATATTCTGTCTTGTTTTTAAATTCTAGTTACATATTACTTCTAGTTTAATTCTGTGTTTAGTTACTTATACAAAGGTAATCAATTGTGCTCTTAAGGAGTAGGATCCTAACAAGTGGTATCAGAGCTTGTGTGTAGATCCTGAAAAGTGGTATCAGAGCCTAGTTTGGAGCGTGTTAGTGTTTGTTGATTACAGGTCACTCTCAGGGGTTTCTGATTGAGTGGGAGTAAAGCAATGGTAGAAGAAAGTACACTAAGAATGGAAAAATTTAATGGCAAAAATTATCAATTATGGAATTGTGGAAAGAAAGGGCATGTAAATAAAGATTGTTGGTTGCTAGAAGATCAGCATGAAAGAAATAAAGAAGCAAATGATGCAGGTATTTTTGCACGGGATGCTCTTATATGTTCCTTGGATAAAGTAGAATCTTGGGTTTTAGATTCTAGTGCCTCTTTCCATGCAACCCCAAATAGAGTATTTTTCTATGAGTATGTCGATGGAGACTTTTTAAAGATTTATTTAGGGGTTGGTGAGCCTTTTCAAATTATTGGCAAAAGGGAAGTGTGGCTGAAATTGCAGATGGGCAACACATGGGTGTGGAAGGATGTCATGCATGTTCCCATCCTGAAGAGGAGTCTAATTTTTATAGGAAAGTTGGGTGATGAGGGTTGCACAGTAACTCTCACAGTGAAATCTTGGAAAGTTTCCAAGGGTGCACTTGTATTAGCAAGAGGTAAGAAAGTAGGTACAATTTATCTATCTACTTGTATTACTGATTCTCCTTCTATTTTATCTACTTCAGATGTAGATGCAAAGATGTGGCACTATGGGCTTGGTCACATGAGTGAGAAGGGAATGGATGTTCTTATGTCAAATGGTAAGCTTTCAGATTTGAAAAGCATAGATCAAGATTTTTGTAAGCAACAAAAGAAAGTGAGGTTTCTTGAAACTGGGTCAACAAAGAAGGGAGCTTCTATTGGAGGATCACAGTATTGCATAAAGAGGAAATCTGATGTTTTTAACAAAGTTAAGAATTGGAAAGCCTTGGTTTTTTAGGAGAAGACAATGGACAGAGATCAGCTCAAGAGGCTGAATAATTTTGAGTAGGGCAGTGTTGATTTGGATAAGGTTATGATCCAAAATGAGCTCACATGTAAAAATCATCACTCACAAAAAAACACAGTTATCGACATCGGTCAGGTGAGAACTGACATCTATTAGGTAGGACTCGACATCTGTCATGTGTATACCAAATTCGGTGATGTCAGGTAGGTTGACACTGACATCGATCAGGGAACTGACGTCAGCGATCAGGAGGAATTGACATTGGTTGGGTGCAGACCAAGGTCGGCCAGAGGTGATCGAGATCGGTCACTATTAAAATGGATTTTGGCACACAGTAAGCTGTCAAGGAGTCTCAAATGCCCATGAGGAGGATTGAAAGGGTAAGTAAGCCTCATATTCATTATTCTCCTTCTTTATACTACTTGTTGCTCACTGATGGTCAAGAACTAGGAAGTTTTGAAGAGGCAATGTAGGTAGAATCCAAGAAACAATGGGAGCATGGCATGAATGAGGAAATTGATTCCTTGGAAGAGAACCAAACGTGAGATTTGGTAGAGTTGCCAGCCGAAATGAAAGCATTGAAATATAAATGGATTCACAGGTTAAAGAAAAGAGAGAATGGACAGGTGAGACAGAAGGCCAAGTTATATGGTCTTGAGCAAGCTCTAGGATAGTGGTATAGGTTTGACAGGTTTATGACAAAGCATGGCTTTAGTCAATGTCAATGTGACCATTGTGCTTTTTTTACCAATTTGGATAATGGTCTCTATATTATCTTGTTACTGTATGTAGTGTATATGCTTGTTACAGGGTCACACATGTAGGGATTTGCTGAGCTAAAGGTAAAAGTAGCTCAGACACTTGCCAGGAAGGATTTAGGAGGAGAAAAGAAAATCCTTGGCATGAGTATTTATAGAGATAGGGAAAGTCATAGGTTGATTTTGTCTCTAGAGGATTATGTGAATAAGGTAGTGGAGAGGTTCAATTTGCAGGATACAAAACCGGTAAGCACACCTATGGTTGGACAGTTTAAGTTGAGCTATGAACAGTGTCCTAAATCACATGATGAGGTTGGGTACATGGTATGTACTAGACCTGATATTGCCCAAGCAGTGGGAGTTGTCAGTAGGTTTATGGCCAATCTAGGAAAGGAGCACTGGAAAGCAGTTCAATGGATTCTCAGGTATCTAAGAGGGACCAGCAACAGGTATTTATGTTATGCAGGGTCAAGCACTTCTCTACATGGGTATGTAGATTTAGATATGGTAGGTGACTTGGATGATAGGAGAAGTACCACAGGATATGTGTTCACTGTTGGTGGAATGACGGTTAGCTAGATTTCAGAGTTGTAGAAGGTTGTTGCAGTCACGGAGGCTAGCAAGGATAAGAACCATGCGGAAATGTTAACAAAGCCAGGAACAAAGGAGAAGTTGCATCTTCATTTGACTTTTGTTGGTCTTCAAGATTGAACTTGAAGATGGTAATACAAGCCAGAAACAAATTAGAGGACGTTATTGTACAAGTATAGGTGCAGTTGTTTATCTCCAAGTGGGAGATTGTTAGGTTGTGGAGCTAAAAGCTTCACTATTATGCAAACGTGGAGGTTGTTGGAGTTAGACAGTCACTAACATCGGTCAGGACCAACCGACATCGATTAGGGTCGACTGGAATCTACCGACATTGGTTAGGCATTGGCCGACATCGGTCATCTCCAGATAAACAGTAACCGACGTCGGTCACCTATGCGTTTCCATAACTGTTAGTTAGATGAACAGTTAGTTTGATGAACAGTTAGTTTGCATGTAAAGACTAATTTTAGTCTTGAGTCTGCTTTTCTAATTATTGTTTGTTTTGGGATCTATTTAAGAGACCCATGGGCTGTATTGTAAAGGGTGCAAAAAAGCAAGGTCAGTTGATTTGCAGGGTAGCAAGATCAAGGAGATCTGCAAGTGTGCCAAGGTTGTGTGTAAGATCAGTTGATCTGTGGGGTAGCAAGATCAAGAAGATCTACAACACAAGGAAGGACAAGTCTAAAGACTAAGAAGGATTAGATTTTCAACTTGAAGGCAAGAACAACAATTGGGTTGGTTGTCTCAAGGTGTGTAAGATCAGTTGATCTGCAGGTAGCAAGATTAGGGAGATCTACATGGTAAGTAAGATCAGTTAGATCTGTAGGTATGCAAGATTAAGGAGATCTACTTGGAGTACTTTGAGTACTTGGTGGATTGGCAGTAGGCAACAACAACCATTGGGTTGATTGTCACTAATTGGTGGAGGGAACAACTCTGTATTTGAGTTGTGGTTGTTGTGGGAAGAGTGCGATTTCTTCATTGTATTTCCTTCTTGAAGAGTGTTAATACAAGATTGTATTGTCTCTCATATTCTGTGTTGTTTCTGAATTCTAGTTACATATTACTTCTGGTTTAATTCTATGTTTAGTTTCTTATACAAAGGTAATCAATTGTGCTCTTAAGGAGTAGGATCCTAACAAGTGGTATCAGAGCTTGTGTGTGGATCCTGACACAAAGAATAAATCACCTGATACATTCAAATATGCAAGATTAAATACTAAGTTCATAAAATAAAAATAAAATTAAAAAAACCATTATAGCCTTCAAAATATATATTCAAGAAAAAAAAATAAGAATGTAAAACCATTCCCTTCAAAATATAAAATACCAAATACATCTACAGTATTTAAGTTGAGGTTTGAAAATAAAATAATATATACAAGCTAAACCCAACAATAACAACTCTCAAGATTAATCATTTAGTAAATCAAATATACAACTTAAAAACTAGGCATTCAATAATCCTTGTTATCACTAATGTAGGTTAATAAATAATGTAAGGACTAACTCAGACATGAAGAAACACAATGCATCAAATATTTATACAATTTTAAGCCCAAAATCTACAAACTTAACTATTCATTTTACATATTAAAACTGAGGAAACAAGCATATGTAAGTTAAGTCAAACAGTTGAAAATAAAACTTTGCTCTCATTGTATTCAAATCTAGTTTGTACTAATAGAGTAAAATATATTTTTCTGAATAAGGAATGATAAGGGAAACCTAGAGGTGATCATGGGTAAAACCTTTGGCTTAAAAAAAAAATCTAGTCACTCAATTTTAAACCCCACTCCTCCAAAAAAATACACCAAATGCCTCTTCCAAGAATGGATATGTTTTCCCTCCTCCATTAATGACATGAAAAAATCCAAAAAAATAAAACAAGTGTTAAGTTCAATTATATTTCTTAATAATGCAATTGAATTGGAAGCCTCTATCACATCTAATTTTCCCAATGTTAGATGTTCAAGGCACTTATTTTTTGTTAGATTTATATTTTAACTTAACCCATAATTCATGTGCACTTATTAATTTATTATTGTGAAATTTGGGATGTTGATTATTGATTTACTTATTTTATATGTTGTCAATCCATTGATTATTGTTATCATGCTTCATATATTTATGTAGTGAAATTAATCAAAATAATTATCATTCAAAAAATTTAATGTTATGTAATTAAAGGGAATAATTTTCATTGTATATATTCATAATTTTACTATTTTATATCATGTGGATTTGATATCATGACTTGAATTATTTATTTTTTGTTTGTCTAGTTGTGATGTATATGTAACCCCTTTGGTGTGAGCAAAAGTATAATCTATGAGAAAGGTCTAGATGCATATTATTAGAGTGGGACATAATTGAGGATCTACTGAATAGAGTCAAATGCATAATATGATTAGCTATGTGAAGTAGTGAAATCAAACATGAGCCAGAATAAAAAATTGCACAACAATCAAAACGTTGTAACATTAACATTAATATCATTAGCCATAAAAGCATTAGGAAGGTACATTATATAGGTGAAAGATAAACATGTCATTTATTACTTATGAATGTGGGATTATCTTTCAAATGACCTAAAATACACCCAAGCAAACTAAACTAAACATGTGTAGAGAAAAACCATTAAATGGAATAAAAACCTACAATAACACCCCCTTAAGAATAGTTTAGGAGGGTAGTATAATTGGGTACTAGATCAAAGGCCCGATGAGGTACCCAAATAGAATAAAATCCCCCCCAAAGGAAGATGTTGGAGCTATCCAAAACCCAAGAAGATCTTGAAAATGAAGATACTTACTCTTACTAAAAGGTTTGGTGAGTATATTAGCAATTTAATCTATTGTCTAAATGTAATGGAGATCAATGACTTGCTTATGGATGAGATATCAAATGAAATTTATGTGAATATTGATATGCTTGGCCTATTTATGGAGGAAGAGATTCCTATAGATCTATATTTTTCTTTGGTTGTCATGGAATATGATTATTGGCTAATAAAATTGGATGCCAAACTCAGTGAGAATCCCCTAAAGCAAGATAGTCTCAGTCGAATCATTAACAAATCCTCTATATTCTAACTTTGTAAAAGATAAATCAATAACATTTTGATTCTTTCTTAAATAACTAATCAAACCTAAACCGAGGAAGAAACTATAACCTAAATTAGACTTATGATTCTGAATATCATTAGTCTAATCTGAATATATATAACTAGTCAAGTCGATGTTGATGTCCACTACATAGTGACTCCTAAAACTATGAGTATCCTAAATGTAGTAGAGGATCCATTTAGCTTATTTATAATGTAGCTTATGTGGTTCCTACATGAATTTAGAAACCATGCCAACTACATATGAAATGTCAAGTATAGTATGTATATGGTTGATGAAACTTCTAATAATTTTTTGATGCGAGGTAACATCAACCAATGGAGATGAAAAATGGGACTCAAGATTCACACTAGATATAAAAGGAGTTGTATATGGCTTACAATTAGCCATGCTAAACTATGAAATCAAATCAAGAGCATATTTGGATTGTGCAATAGTGATCCCAAAGTTAGACTGAGAAATTTAAATCTTAAGGAAGTGAAGTAACAAGCCTAAGTTAACATTAATAACTTGTCAGATAAATCAATTTTCATTGTTGTGATGGTGGATGTAAAACTCCCTATGATCAATAGGTCATCTACATGGAGAACTAAAATCAATAGTGAACAATCCTATTATAATATATAGATATTCAGATTAGAATGGCATTTGGTGAACTCAATCAAAAGAAGAAAGGAGTCCATATTGGTGGAAAAAGATCAAAGAGATTGTTTGATGCCATGTATCGATTTATAAAGTTTGTAATCTAAAGAAAAATAATCCACAAATCCTTGTGGTTGATCTATGTATATTTCCTCTTTGAGGTCACCATGAAGAAAGGAACTCTTCACATGCATGTGATGAACATCCCAGTGATGTGTTATGGCAATGGTGAGAGTGAGTTAGATTAAGTTAATTTTGGAAACTAGAGTGAATTTATTAGTATATTCAATGTCAGGTCCTTGAGAAATGTTTTTTGATACCAAACATGCTTTAAAATTGTCTACCCATCTTCTGTAAATTTTGTTTAGTAGAGCCACCTACATCAAACAAGTTTTCTTCCCTTAGGAAGTAAGAGAAGATCCAAAGCATTTTTCCTTTACAAGTAACTATACTGCTCTTCCATGGAATTATCCCACTCAAGAGTGATTAATGTCTCACAAAATGATTGTGGATAATAATCAAATGTAATGAAATCATGTGGGGATTCTCACAATTATGCATGAGTTCTCCATTTATCTAATAGATCTTTAATCCATTGGCCAACACTTTGTAGTGTTTGTCTATCCCAAAGAGGACCAGTGCATAGAGATTTAGGAGGAGATTCATCATCATCTAAAGATATTATGGAATAATAATGATAGGAATTTTCATCACTAATCTTATCTTCAAAACTAGAAGAAGAATTAGGATCATCAAGAAGTTGATTAGATAGATCTGAATAATCAAATCCTAGTACACCTAAGTAAGAGTGAGAGGTGTTGAGTGTGGTTTATAAATGACCCTTTATAAAAAAATACTCCTTTAAATAAACAAATCATGAATGGTGGGATGAATAATCCTATATCCCTCAACACCCTTAGGATATCCAATGAAGATACAAGGCTGACACTAAGGTTCCATTGTCTTAGGTTTCTTATTCAAAATGAAATCCATAGTAGGTAAATAAAACATTCAAAAGTGCTATAATGTGTGTTTCTAACTACTCTTAGCTTCAAAAGGAGTGACTCCTTTAAATACTTATTGAGGAATTTAGTTCTAGATGTAATAATCATAGTTGATGGCCTCAACCCAATAATAAGGTGAAAGAGACTTGGAGTGGAGTATACAATTGGCCATTTTCTTCAAGGATTTATTATTACAGTCTAAAATACCATTTTGTTTATGACTATATGGAATTATACATTATGGTCAATCCCCTCTGATGTAAAAAATTCCTCAAAATGATGACTAACATACCACCATTATCTACAAACATCTTGAAGTCCTAAAAATGGTCAAATATCTCTAATTTTTGCTTAATAAAATACACACAATTATGCCTCAAAATGTCATCGCTAAAAATAGGCACGTACTCTATCATATTAAATGAAGGATTTAGAAATGGGCCAAAAATGTCACTACGAACAATCTCCAATATATATTTATCTCTCCATGATTTTCCCTTATCATACTTCTCCTTTAGATGCTTACCAAGAATGCAACCCTAAAAAAATACATCATAAAACCTAATTCATTGTAACCCTAAAACCATGTCTTGATGACTGAGTTGCTCTAGGTAGCAATAGCTGAGATGGCCAAATTTTTCATGCCTTAATTTAGTCACCTCATCTAAATGAGTGAGAAATGTAATAGAGGTTTGATCAGGATTAAAATGTGAGAAAGTATACAACTTGGATTGATGATGTACTTTCCAAATCTCAATATTGGAGTCATTGTTAGCTTCCCTAATAACCACTAAAATTGGGTGTGAACTCAAATTTTTTACCCGAATCGATGTGAGTGATATGATAAATAGATAAGAGATTGGTGGATAAAGAGGGAACACATAAAACATCATGAATTTTCCCATCATTAATTTCAATAGATCCACTCCTACTAGCTTCAATAGAAATATCATCACCCAATAAACTGGAACACATATAATAAGACTCTAAGGATGAGAACATGTCTTATGATGAATCCATGTGGTGTGATGCACCATAATCAATAACCCATGTGGAAGGCTATGATGTAACTAAAATAATTGATTTTCCATTATTTTTTCCCTTATTACTATCTTTGGTCTTATAAGACTCATGTGTTGATGAACTTTAATTATAAAAATTAGGGACATTGATATTATGCTTCTCAAACATTTTTGGGACTTGGTCAATCTGCTTCTTCATTCATTTGGATTTATCATGTCTAGGTTTTTTGTAGTATTTGCATGTGGGTCATTATTTCATGGATTTACCATTTGATGAGGACTCTTTTGATGATTTTGGATTAGCATTAGATTGTTGACCCTTTCTTTGCTCTGGGTTCTTTTTTTGTTTCTTCTCCTTGCTACTAGAAGCCTTCTATTTGTCATGACTTAAAATCAAGGCATGTGATTTAGATGACTTCATTGTACCCATTTGAATGAGGTTGCCTTATTCTTGAGTCAAGTCAACAACAAAATCATCTAAGGAAAGCATGGCCCATATAGCCTCAATGACTTTCTTAGTAGCATGGAATGTAGAAATGAAGATAGAATAGTTAGAACCTAATTTGGAAAGTATGGAAAGAATCAACTGATCATCATTTTTGACAATGACACATAATTTTAACTATAACTACTATGCCCCTAACCTATTACATGTATCATGATAGGAATAGTCAACTTGTGGCTTATTTATCCCTCTTTGATTTTATATCACAATTATCTATGCTTTCATTAGGTTAGTATCTCAGCCTATAGAGTAACCATGGCTTAGGTAGACTATATATAGGAGGTAGTCGGTAGTTGTTTATCATGATATCAAAGTATTCATTTCTTATTACAAGCGTTTGGGAGGTTTCCACCTCTATGTGGCTTATACATTATTCATATTTCCTATTATATTTCCATATCATTGTGGTATATTATTATTATTCTTATTTGATAAATTAATACCATTAAAAGTGGTATTAGAGCGTCATCTTGGGCCATAATCTAGACAAAAACCCTAGATCTTATAATTTCTCTATATCTCAAAAATGGTTGTAAATTTATCTACAATTGCTTTATTGGAGATGATAAATCATTCAAGTAAGAATTCATTCAAATTTTAGCTCAATTGGGTCTATTTTGCAAAATTTATTATCATCTTTGGATTTTTCATAAACTCTCTCTAAAGTGTGCAATTCAAGGAATTTTTTCAAATTTATTTACATTTTTTGAAATCTTAGAAAAATATAGTTGGGGTATTTTATTTTTGGTTTTTGATTTGAGGCTGATATAAGTACAAAATTACTTGGTCAAAGTTAGGTCAAAAGTGCCAATCAGGGTGAAAATTGTCAATCCCTTTTATGGTGGTACCGTAAACTAGGGACCAAGAAAATGGTGCCAAAAGCCCAGGTAAAACTCATCACAAGGAAGAGATGGAGTCAGAAGGGGGAGTTACTAGATCTTTTATACTCGGGTTCCCTGAGATAAATCACAAAGTGAGCCAACTTGACTATAATGTGCAAGGCATTCAAAGTGAGATGCGAGTCATACAATCTAATATAAAATCCATAAAATCTAGTTTTGAAAATATCATGATAGATTTACAAAATAATCCATCTATCACTATTACACAACCCCACCAAGGTGGATCTCCTAACCAGCCTAATCTAAATCCAAGTACCTTTCCACAACAAAACTTGTTACCAATGGTAGATATGCATAAATTTTATGGAAAGAATCCACTCAATTGGATCAACCAAATGGAGATTTTTTTTAATCTACATTAGATCCCATGTGAATAAAAGGTTACCATGGCATCCTTGTATCTAGAACCTGAATAATTCATTTGGTATCGATGTTTGCGTGCTCAAAAGAAAAAGATGACTCTTAGTGTCACCTGGTCAATTTTTACAAAAGAGATGAAATTATAATAATAGTGTGACAAAGATTTACTTCAACCAACTAGGAAAATTATGATAGACTAGTTCAGCCAATGATTATATTCATAATTTTTAGAACCTATCTTTATAGGTGGAGATAATTTTTAATGAGAACCTGAATGACCTATTTTTGGGAGGCCTCAAGGACCACATTCAACATGATGTATGCATGTTCAATCCACTTAAGGTTTCTAATTCTATTATCATGACATGTAGGGATGAGTAAAAATTCATAACCAACAAGAAGCAACCATTTTTTCATTTGAGATATCATAACCTATTGACAACATCATTTCCTCAACCTACCATATTGACCCCTCAATGATTTGAATAGAAGCATGCAAAAGGATTATGTTTTAGCTATGACAACAAGTGGAGAAAAGGGCATAGATGTGCTCAGAAGAAATTATTCAACATTGATGGATTCAATGAAGATGATGAAGGGGATGATGCCTCAAATGATGATGAGGAAGGGATAGAGGAGTTACTTGAAGATTCTAAACCTAAAATCTCTGATCATGTACTTTTAGGTATTAACACTCCTCAAACACATAAGGTGGTGGGTTTTCTCAATAAACAGAAGGTGACAATGTTGATTGACTCAGGGAGCACACATAATTTCTTCAACCATATGTTGGTCACTTGATTGAATTATTTCATTTACCTAACACTATAATTTTAGGTCATGATTTTAGATGGTAACACATTCAATTGTTTAGGGAAATGCCATAGTATTAAGCTTGTTATGGGTGAGTATAATCTAGATTCTCCTATGTTTGTTATTCTCATGGGTGGTGCAAACATTATTCTAGGAGTCCAATGTCTCACAACCTTAGGTATAATTGAGATAAACTTCCAATAATTACTCATGCACTTTTATTTTAAAGGTATACAAATTGAACTATAGGGATTATGGGAAAAATATTCACAATTGGTTAGTTCACATCAAATGATAAAAATGATAAAATAAGGGGGAATAAGGATTTATATCATGATTGTGTTTCATATAAGTTTAAACCATAATTTCATCTCCACATCCTGATCTAAAAATGATTCTTGATGACCACCCATCTATTTTTGAGGCCACGGCAAAAGGACTACCACCAAAAAGAGAACATGATCATGCCATTCAACAATTTCTAGGAAGTCAAACTCCAAATATCATACCATATATATATCCTTATGCACAAAAGAGTGAAATAAAAAATATGGTCCATGATATGTTGGAGGTAGGGATCATTAGATACAACCAAAGTGCATATTCATTGCTAATGCTCATGGTGTGTAATAAGGATGACACATGGAGGATGTGCCCAAATTATAGGGAAATAAAAAATTACACCATCAAAGATAAGTTTTCTATTATAGTACTTGATGATTTACTTGATGAGTTTCATGGTGTTGTTCATTTCATGAAATTGGATCTTTGTTTGGGGTACTATCAAATTAAAATAAAGGATGAAGATGTTCATAAAAATACTTTTAGAACTCATGAGGTCTATTATGAGTTTTTGGTAATGCCCTTTGGTCTTACAAATGCACCATCTACTTTTTAGGTCTTGATGAACACTATTTTTAGGCCTTTTTTAAGGAATTTTTTCTAGTTTTCTTTGATGACATATTTATTTACAATGAGACATGGGAAGAACACTTGCAACATGTGAAATAGGTGTTGATAGTTTTGGAACAACATCAACTTTATATGAAACCATCCATATGTGCTTTTGGAGTATAGGAGGTAGAGCACTTAGGTCACATTGTATCCTATGAAGGTGTTAAAGGTGATCCCCTATAAGATCAAAGCTATGGTGGATTGGTGGATGCTTAGAACTCTCAAAAACCTATGAGGGTTCCTAGGACTAATATGTTACTATCAAATATTTATAAAAGGTTATGTCAGCATTACATCTCCACTCACTACATTGATAAATAAGGATTCATTCCACTATAATGATGCATCATTAAAGCCTTTGAGAAAATAAAAGTAGCTATGTGCACCACCCCAGTTTTGGCTACTCCAAACTTCTCTAAGATGTTCATTATTAAATATGATGCTTCAAGATCAGGGTTGGAACCATTAATAATACAATAATGAATACCCCTTACATTTGAGAGTCATCAATTTAAAGGTAATAATCTCCAAAAAACATGTCTATGAGAAATAAATGATGGTTATTATTCATGCAGTAAAATAATGTAGGCCATATCTGATGGGTAGACATTTTAAGGTGAAAATGGATCATGATAGTCTCAAATACTTTTTGGAGAAAAGATTATCATATAAGAAACCAAAAAAGTGGGTAAAAATAATGTTGGGTTATAATTTTGAAACCATATACAATAAGGGTAAAGATAATGTAGTAGTAGATACACTATCTAGATAGGATACATCCACAAAATCATTACTTTGTACAATGTCTATGTTGAAGGTAGATTGGGTAGATGAAGCTAGGTTAGAGTGGGGGTAAGACAAGGATACATAGGTTTTGATTAAAAATATAAAAAAAGGTTTTATAGCCTCTGACAAATTTGAATGGAAAGGTAATGCCCTATGCTATAAGGATATGTTATACTTGTGACACCCAAAAATTCACCCAAACAAAACTCATAAAATTGTTACTATTTTTTTAATCTTGTGCGACACTAACTTTAATCTTGAAAACACTTCAACCAATGCATGGTTATACTCATGTGTACATTAGTTACACACATCTTATATACTTATGCCCACTAACAAGGCAATCATCAAGGAACACACTCACACTCAAAGTACGTCATTAACAACAAAATTGCTCATCTCTAATATAATCATTGTATTATTCATGAGTTAAATCTTTAATCCAAGCCATTTATGTCAAAGTGGTATAACCCAATTTTGAGTAGTCCAAACTTGGGTAGTGCAAATCAAAATCAAGTCTCATTTTTGTTAAATCGCCAATCAAATGACGATGGTAAAAAAATACTCTCACTAGGTGAAAGATACTTCTGGAGGTTTTTTATATATCCTATTAGCTACAATATACTACTAGGACCCTACGATGATGATATCAATAATTTAAATGCTAAAATAACTTAGCTTTCTAAATAGATTTTGATGTAGAAAATTGTCTTTCCTAGAAATTTTGAATAAACTAGCTTTGAAATTGGACATCCAAAAATAGTAAAATCATCCAAAAATTATAATTCAAAGTTTCTATAAACATTTAAGGGTATAAATAATCACTATCAACTTTTGGTTTTACTTAGTGGATTCTCTATCTATATTTATGAAGTCAATATTGAAATAAATCTACAAGCTAAAAATAACCCCAGGGGCAAAAAATTGATAATTACCTCCAGATAAAGACCCAACAAAAGGTTCCTAAATGAGATATAAAGATATTGGCTATGGATTATAAATATCATATGATAAGGCATGAAGTAACAAGATTTAATTTCAAAAAAACTACTATTAGATGCCATTTATAACCCAATTTGGTTTGGTTTTGTTTGATCTTGTAATCAGAATAATACCAATCATCATATTAACTAAAACTTTTATTAAAAGAAATTTAAATTCAATTTTTCATCACCTAACTTTTCTAAAAGATATAACTCATCAATGTGTTTCTCATAACATTTAAAGATATCGATTTCATGTATATATTCATTGAAAGGTTTCATGAAAACCTAATGATTTTCTACAACAACCTATCAATCTAGAATTCTACACCACTTTAAACTATGAGGATTAAATTATTTATGTCTAGGATACCCAAAACAAACTAGGTTAGTTCCTAATCATTCAACCAATTAAAAAATACCAAAAGAAGGATAATTCAAGGTTCTTTTTATTTTCTAAATTATTTGCTTAAATAAAAGTAGGTGTTTACCAAGATACACTTTCATTTGTTAAGAAGACAGATCACATCTTGAGGTTGTCATAAATTCAATAAATAAACAAAGACTTGTGGATTTTAATTAATCAAAAGAAAATGAATAGATAACATTTTGATAGTAGGGTAATTCAATGATCCAAAACTTGAAAGCTTTAGTTGAAAGATAATTTGAGAAATAGGAACAACACAATTCAAATAATGTTATCTTTGAGAAGAGATGTTTTATTGATCAAATTTGCAAACCCAAACATATGCCTATCTCTAAGAAGAGATGTCTGATTTCCATTTCGGGTTACATATTAATTTATAAATGTTTATAAGGTGGGAGGAGGATTTGGAAGGTAACCAATCTCGAGGCAGATCAAGTGGTTTGACTTCCATGATTTACAACAATACAGAATTGAGGAATTACTATTTTTAGAAACTTACTATTTTTAGACTGCACTACTAAAATTGAAATTTGGAGCACTTCCATTGGGTTTTCAGGGGTAAAAATTCATTGATCAAATCTCCATGCCATATCACGATGTTTCCCTCATTATTAGCTTTCCAACGGTTCAAACGGTGAGTCAATTGGACATACGGTGTAAAAGTTATGGCTCTCAAAAGTTTCGTCATCAATTGGGGTGGACCCATCACCCAAATTGTTGCCCGGATCACTCAAAATTCTACATTAGTATCATAAGGAAGATTATGCTATTTACTTATTTACAAATGAACTCAAGGATTATATTTTGCAAACAATACAACCAACACATCAAATACTTGATATCTTATATCTCTTATGACCTTGTATCTTTTTTTGCACCTGCACATCAACATGTGCATCAGCTTAGGCTGGCAAGTGAAATCCATTTGCAATCTTTCAAATTAACTAGATAATATATAGATCAAACAATATATAGCAATAATTATTTCTATCTATGTTTTCATCACTAGACCAATATTAACTGAAGGTTAAAGTATTATGAGAGACATACACTCTTTTAACACTAAGAGAAATATACACAATTTCACATTTCTTTACTTTCTAAATAATAATATTAAATCTCAACTGCAATAATAATTAAATGTTACCCATAAAGATATACAATTCTCAACATAAAGAGGAATGGTCATGAAGCAATTAGAATTTTTAGTTGGGTTGAAAATCAAAGGAATAAAAGAATACTCTGAGAAAAGGGATCTAAATAAAATGATACTTTACCATTCAAATAATTGCGTCCAAGGTTAAGACTATACAAGAACAAAGAAAACTAAAATCATAATATTCTTTTGCTAATATTGTCCCCACTGAACTCGAACCCAAAAAAGGAAGGAGGATTACCCATTCAAAAGTCACCATTTCCTCTTAAATCCTAGTATTAAAGATAAGATAAACCTTTCTAAATAAAGGACAAACTAGAAGAACATTCTAATGAATAAATATCCTAAACAAAGAAAAAGAATGATATTTATTATTCAATAAGGTAAGAGACTATATTTTTATCATGCTCCCCCATTAAACTCTACACTCCATTATTTTTATATTGGCCAGTCATTAAAACATCTAAACAGTATATTCCATTATAAACAACCCAGTTTTGGGATGATGGCAGTTTGGAAGTGCATAACAGAGACTTGAGGATTTTAAGTGTAGGAAATAGATGTGAAGCAGTTTGCACTCCCAAAAAGGAACACAACCACAATACATATACATTATATATGTCTTATCTAGACATAGAGATAAACATATATTTGGAGTCTATTGATAGTGTAGATGGGCTTTGTGACTCCATTGAAATCCTTGACTAAAATGGAAAATGGTTTCAATTGAGTTGAAATAGCTAAGATAAAATGAATGGTGATGATGTTGCTCTTGGGCTAAGTTAAATAAAAGAATAGAACTTGATATAACACGTGAAGATTATAGGTGACTTTGGAGAACAAGGAATCTAGTTAATTGATTAACACTTCAACCACACTATACACAACTTTAATAGAAACACATATTTGTAATCTGTTGAAAGTGCCATTTTCTAGTTATCAATCAGATGGATATTATATTCCACTCTTCACTACAGTAGCACTAAATTGAGATTTTTAGAAAATTATATATATTATTGTTATTATTATTTGTATCTACTCTAGTGTTGTGTTATATTCCACTGCAGCACCATTATCATAACACAACATCATACAAAGTTAAAAATATATAGTTTGTAGATCTTAGAAGAATGAACAAGAGCCTCAGAACCATTGAATAGCTAATGATTGACACATAGCAACTGAAAAGGGTAAGAATCAAATAAGAGATCCATATATTCTACACCCCATACAAGCTATGCAACCACACAAGAATGAAAAAAGCCCAATAAAATGAAAGTTATAAATTGGAATGGAACGTATTAGATTAAGGACCATCTTAATAACCACTATCAGATATAATCATAATATGCAATCAGAAAGGAAAACCAAAACTTGTTAGGAGATGCTCTAATACACCTATGTAAGTTAAGGTGTAACACAAGTTAAAACATTATTGTTTATCCATTCAATCATTCATTATTAGGATAACATGGGAGAGCATTACAAAAATGCACTTGCTTGTTATGTCATTCTTCACTTCTTTATTCCAAGCACTATTGAAATCATACTGCTAATACTACCAATATCTCTTCACAACAACCTACATAAACAAGTTCCTTCCTTTCTTGTTTCTTGAAGCTAACTCACCTCTAAATATATATATTGTTTATCATTCTCTTCCCAATTAACCTTACATAAAATTTAATTTTAATTGGTTAATTAAGCACCATAAATATTTGACTAGGGAAATGATCAATTAGGTGAGGGATATGGTTTTAGGTAGGAGTTGATGTCATTCTACAAAGTCAATCCCATTCACCAACTTCTTAACCATCCACCCATGACTCTTGCCTCATTAAGGGCCCTCATCAACTTGTTATATATATATATATATATATATATATATATATATATATATATATATATATATATTAACATGGTTCTATCCAACATAACTTTTATTATTAAATAAATTAATAACTATGCGAATATATACAGATAAATGTGTTTCTCCTTCCAATATCTCAAGATTGTCCCCCAAGCCAAATATCAACATAGCATCATAAACTCTAAACAAAATCCATTTTCTAATATTCTGGCAATAAAAATATGTTTAGGTAACAACTAACTCACAATTGCATTTATCTCTTCTTAGAGTGTTATGCCTCCCTCCCTTAAAGTAATGTGAAATATTATATTTATATACATGTATAAATTGTTATTATCATAATTTGACCAAGAGACCACCTTGTTACCACCATAGATGAAACCTCTAGCAAACTACTAACCATCCTAAGTGCTAAAACTATTTTACACTTCCACCAACCTCCCATTATTTTTCTCAATTATCAAATATTTTCCATAAGCACATATTAAAGCTATTTATATATACTAATAAACATTTACATGTTTATCTAGATTTTTGGTGCTAGGATTTACTTTAGTTGATTATTTACAAAAATATTAGATAAATGATGATGAATTAACTCAAATGA
>JARHVA010000602.1:3087500-3322500 GCA_037957365.1 Torreya grandis
TGGGTACTTAGCTAACTCATAGCTCATTTTACCACCCTCAATCTGATGGATAAACATAAGTGGTCATAAATGTTAAGAGGGGTATCTCTATTGTTTTGTATCAGACAAGAAAGAATGTTGGGTTAAATGGCTACCACTTGTAGAATGGTGGTATAACACATATTTTCATACCTCTTCTAAAATGTCCCCATTTCTAGCATTTTATGGTTACCATCCACCTTCCATCACTTCTTCCTTAAGGTTGAAAACCAAGGTTTGAGATGTGGCGGAACACATTAAATATCACTATGAGGTTTTGGCTGGTTTGAGAGAGAATTTGGCATTGACACAAAATAGTATGAAGAAACAAGTAGATCACCACCATAGTGAACAAAATTTTGATGTGGGTGACTGGGTATTTGTAGTTTTGCATCCTTACAAGCAAATGTCCTTGAAGCAAAAAAAAAAGGACACTAAACTTGTTCCTAAGTATTATGGCCCTTATCAAACTCTGTAAAAAAATAGAAGTAGTGATTTACAAGCTATAGCTACCTCATTTATCTTGCATACACCCAATATTTCATGTTTCTTACTTGAATAAGGTCATTGGATAGAATGTTTCAGCCCAGACAGAGCTACCATAACTATATGATGAAGGATGAACCATTTTGAAGCTAGAGAAGAACCTAAAAACAAATAATAAGAGGTTGAGAACTATAGAAATTAAGGAATATATGATCAAGTGGAAGAACCTAAGTAGTGAGGATGCAATTTGGGAGGGTGAATATTTTCTAAAACAACATCCAAATTTTTTCAACATTAAGGAAAACATTAGTTTGAAGGTGAAGGGAATGCTACACCCCTAACATATCACATGTATCAGGATAGGAATATCCTAATTTTAGATTACATATCCCTCTTTGATGTTAAATCACATTTCTTGGTGATTTCATTAGGTTAGTAGATCAGCTTATGGAGTAACCATGGCCTACGTAGAATATATATAGGAGTTAGTGGGCAGTTATTTATCATGATATAAGAGTATTCATTTCTTATTTCAAGCATTTAAGAGGTTACCCCCTCGAAGTGGATTATATATCATTCATATTTTGTTCTATATTTCCATATCATTATGATATCTTTCTATTATTTTTCTTATTTTATGAATTGATATCATTACAATAACTTGAGTGATTTAAACTTGATGAAAAAGTCTTGAATCGTATCAAATTCTCATATACTCAAACTGATGAGCTCATTTTCCAATTCATGGCACCTCATTTCATCTTAATTTACAAAGAGTTTATCCAATGTGGACCATACTTGATTTGGATATGTTATAAATTTGATATAAAAGAGTAAGTTAGGAGACATAGACAGACATAATAGATCGTAGGCTTCATCACTTCGATTATACCAATTCACCTTCTCTACCTCAAGTATCAATTTTGTTTTTATACCCATCATGATTTGATGTAAGTCTTTATTTCTCAAGAGGATTTACACTTTGACTTTCCACTCATGATAGTTGAATGGTGTAAGAATCATAACATAACTAAGATCTATGATGTAGAAAAGAAGTATGTGTTAAACTATGTGTGCTATAGACTAGGAATGTAACACCCCTAAATCTATAGAGGTTTAAATTTATAAGGCATAATAATATCACTAATGCTTAGAGCTCAAAAAACATATAATTTCAAAATAAACAACAACTTAAAAGGAGCACCAATCTGAAAGTTATGCACATTTGAATATTTATTGCTAGAAAAAATAATGTTCTCCACTTTGCATAAAATTTGGGTGTGCAAACTATTGAAATTTTTTGGTGGTAACCTCTTCACAAAAAAAAACTTATGCTCTTTTTGTTAGGTTGTGGAGCTAAAAGTTTCAACTATGCAGACGAAAAGGAGGATGCTGAAGTTCTAGAAGTACCGACATCAGTAGTATGACCGATGTCGGTCATGATGTATGCAGAAGGCAACCGGCATTGGCAGGGAGTTAGCCGACGTCGGTCAACACCAGTTAGACAGGGACTAACGTCGGTCACCTGTGTGTTCTATAACTATTCATTGCATGAACAATTAGTTAGTTGAACTGAGTTTTTGCATGTAAAGGCTATTTTGAGTCTTGAGCTGTGTGGATAATTATAGTAAACTAAGAGTCTAAGAGTGTTTGTGTGTATGCGAGGGTCAAAAGGAGATTGGCAGGGGAGCAAGATCCAAGGTGACAGAAATACATCAGGATTAGGATCATGTGAGATCTACTTGGAGTACCGATTCGTACTCGATTGTACAAGTGTACAATGAGGTGAACAACAGCTTGTGTTAGCTGTGTGTTGTGACCTAGTGAGAGAAGATTACTCTTGAGGGAAGATTATTGTAAGCCCATGAAGTGGAAGAAAGAGTGCCACCTCTTTGTTGTAATTTCCTTCTATAATGAGTTGAATACAATTGTGTATTGCCTCTCACATTCCATGTGTTTTCTCATTGATAGTTACTTATACTTTTGTGTAATTTTGCATGTTTAATTGCTTATACATTGGTAATCATATGTGCTCTTAATTCTGACAAGTTGTGTCAGAGCTTTGGGGAACTTTGGTCCTATCACTTTTGGAACAAAAATTAAGCAACTTTGGGTTAGGCTTAACCAAGTGGTTAACTCCCATATGATCAGGGGATAAGTTCAAATTTGGGTGTTATCTCTCTCCTCACTTTGAATGATGTGATTGATGAGTGACATCATCCTAAAAAAGACCCATTCTTAAAAATTAATAGTGTCACACTTCACTAGATTAAATTTGACATCCTCTATACTATCATCAAAGTTTAGAAGAGGATGCACACTTATTAGAGATTTATATTGATCCCAAAATTGAAATGGATGATGTTAGAGTTTCATGGTGGGGTTATATGATCCTATTGCATCAAGGTTTTAAACTACATGCATACCCCAAAATCTTGATATAGGAATGTTCAATGGTTCCTATAGTGGGGAAATGCATCATGGATGTAATCCCTTCTTGCACATATCAAGGTTTCTAACTTCTCTTACAATCCAAAATCTTGATGTTGGATTTAATGACTACACCTGTAGTCACAACTCCTAATGATGAGGAATTTGATTGCTTTTGTAGTCAAAAGTTTGATATCAGGAAAATTAATTGCTCCCACAATCAAAAGTCTTAACATCAAGAATTTTTCATCGGGGATGTAGTTTATACTTTAAAACATTGATATTTTGGCATGTTGGGGTTTGGATCCATCCTTGTAGGTGTCATAGATGTTGATGGTTCTTGTATTTCATGTAGGTACAAAAACTTGAATTTTCTCAAAAATACCATATTTGCTCCACCTTTTGAAAATTGACCAAAGACCCACTAGAGATCTCCAAAAACCTAGAAAGGATTTTTCCTTGAAGACTGAAGATTGTACATATTTATTTGAAATTTATAAAAAATCCCTAAAACCTTCCAAAAAATGGGAAAATGACTCACAAACTAGGTCATGTTTACAACTTCTCCTTGGGATTTAACACCTAAATCTAATAGTGTAAGCCAATTTGCATGAAAACCTACCAAATGATATGTGACCAAGAAAATACACCTTGTCCCTTTTTCTTTTGTTTTAAATGTAAATCTATTGAGGATCTTAGAATAAGAGCATAATTTGAGAGATGATGAATCCACAATATGTTAGGTCAACAAAAGGCAGATCTATTACATACAAGGTGAAAACTCAAGATTTCACTATAGGAATAATGGCATTCACCTACTAAAATAACTTTGATACCATGTCAGATTGGGCCAAAATTGAGTACCTACTTGATAGATTTGAATGCATGATGCAATTACCTATGTGCAGTAGCAAAATCAAGCATGGGCCAAAAGAAGTAATTGCTCAAAAATATAAAGATTACAATATTAGCATTAACATCATTAATCATAAAATCTTTAGGAAGGTACATTATATAGGTGAAAGATAAACATGTCCTCACTTCCTCATGAATGTGGGATTATCTTTCATAATGACTTAAAGGACACCTAAGCAAGCTAAACTAAACATGTGTAGGTAAAAACCATTAAATACAATAAAAACCTACACTAACACATATTATGGGCTATAGACACCTTGTCCCTTTTTCTTTTTTTTAAATGTAAATCTATTGAGGGTCTTAGAATAAGAGCATAATCTAAGAGATGATGAATCCACAATATGTTAGGTCAACAAAAGGTAGATCTATTACATACAAGTTGAAAACTCAAGATTTCACTATAGGAATAGTGGCATTCACCTACTAAAAAGACTTTGATACCATGATAGATTGGGCCAAAATTGAGTACCTAATTGATAGATTTGTATGCATGATGTGATTACCTATGTGTAGTATCAAAATCAAGCATGGGCCAAAAGAAGCAATTGCTCAACAATAAAAAGATTACAATATTAGCATTAACATAATTAGTCATGAAAGCTTTAGGAAGGTATGTTATATAGGTGAAAGATAAACATGTCCTCACTTCCTCATGCATGTGGGATTATATTTCATAATGACTTAAATGACACCTAAGCAAGCTAAACTAAATATGTGTAGGTGAAAACCATTAAATAGAATAAAAACCTACACTAACACATATTATGGGCTAAGGAGAGATGATAGTGTGGATTTGTTTGTGATCATTCTAGATGTATGTTATACATAAGCAGCTCATTTCACTTGTTTTTTCACATTTATTGAGCATTTGGGTTTGGTTGATTGATTATATGCTTAGTATTGTTATTTTCTTCGAGATTAAATACTCATCGAGGATGCATTGACACCATGGATGACTAATAGTTCTAAGCATTGAATAAGACAATGTATGTACCTATTATCTATATGCATGTCATGTATTATTGTTTATTTTGGTTGGTAAAAAGTGTAATCTTATTCTATTTGTGTCTTGAATTTCAGGTTTGTTCGTAATAGGTCATTGGGTAAAAAACCCAATGGACATATATAAACTATCAATGTAATTATTTGAATTTATCACTTTTTATATTTCAATTAGTTTGGTCAATAACTTAGTATTGGTGAATGTAATATTCACTAAATATTAGTACCTTCATATGTTTTACTCATATCATGGTGACCTCACTAAATAATATTTACCCTAGTGACATAACCCTAGAAATATTATCATACAGAAAGGGGACCACTAGGTGCATAGGCACCATAACCCTATTAGAACCCTTCACTTTTTAAGGTGAGTTTAATTACCTCATTATATAAATAAAATATAGATATTTATATATTTTGGTTAAGACATTTATTGTGGTAATTAATATTTTAAGTTGATTTGGATAACTATTGGGCACTTCCTTTAATGTGTGTGTGCTTCACAAGCCACTAATACCTTTTGCAGCTCTATCATAATTGTCTTAATCAAATCATGTGCTTAATTTTCCCAACATGGGTAATATTTATTAATAACCTATAATTTTTAAATTTAAAATCAATAATTATAAATATTAATGGCCTCAAAGAGAAAATTGTGTATTTATAAAAGTGATATGTAACTCTTAATACTTATTTTTGTGTTTTTTATAAGGAAGATAACTACTAATCTGTCAGTGATTTAAAGGTTGTCTAATAAACTACCCTTACTTGATGATAAGTTTTGTAATGTCAGTGGCATTGAATTCATATAAAAAATATTCAATCAAAATTTTAGTTTTAGGAGAAAAGGGAGTGGTTTGGGAGTTGTATGGAGCATTAATGTCTATGGGCTTTTAGGGTTCCCCAAGCTTTCACACCATCAATTTGTTTAATTTAGTGGGAGTTATTTATATTATGACATCACATGTACTATGCTAAGTCATTCTTGTCATTCACCTCTGGGTAGTTTGTCACCTTACCTATATCAAATGGCTTCCACCACCCCTTTTACATTATTTGATGTACGTATTACCAATGGGAACCAGAGAAGCCATGGTACCTAAACAATCTCAGAAGATTGTCCCAAAGGTCTACCACAAGGTATAGATTCTATTTCTAATGCTCCTCTGCCATATGTGGTTTTGGATTTACTAGTATTTGATAAATCCTATCATTATTTTGAAAATTTTACCCTAGCTTCTTACTTTGTGGGTTGAGTTCCTCTAGAGAGACCTTTGAAATAATGGGTTCACAACCATTGAAAAAAGCATGGGATGAAATTGGAAGGATTCCAAAACCTCACTAAGGGTTTCTTCCTATTTCATTTCATAAACCCTAAACATTACAAAGTTATTATTAGTTAGGGCCTATGGTTTATTCACAATACTCAGCTTGTTTTCTCCCATTGGACACAAGATTTTCAAGTCTCAAAATAAGCTAAACTTAAAATCCCAATATGGGTAGAATTTATAAGCTTACCTCTTCCTTTATGGATTTTTTTAAACCAACTTATCAAGCCTCTAGTCTACTTTATCTACCATGAACAACTAAAGTTATATGCAACTCAGCTTCAGAGAAGGGTCTATGTCAAAATATACCTCATCAAAGATATCAAACAGTCCATCGATATTCAAGTGGTAAATAATTTATTATCTCAACATTTTCTCTATATTAACCTCTCAAACACTTATTTTTGGTACCAAAATTTAGACCATAATTCTCAGATCTTGAGCTATTGTGGTTTTGGGGACCCTATGTTCATTGTGATAATTTATAGCCTTGAAGTTTTTTGATTTATTTATGTTGTAATTGACCTATGTTGACTTGGTTATGTTTTATTGACTGGGTTGTTAATTGATTTTAATATTATAGAAGGAGAGGCAAGTCATGGAGGACCAAAGCCAACATTCAGTGAATATGATGCAATAGATGAAGTTAATAGGGCAATGATTGAAGAAGATTGATGAGCATTATTATAGGAAAAGGTAAATGAAGAATGTCAGGGGCATGCTTCAGTGTTAAGGGTTAATGGAAGTGGGAATGAAAAAATTATTTTAGGCATAAGAAGTGGTTTTGGAAATCCCTTTGGACATTTTGGTCTCCATGCTGGGGTGCATTCCTCTTGTCTACTTACCCCTGTGTTTTGTTTTGACCAGGGGTGTGTCATTTTAGAGATCATTTGGAACCTAGGCCTAATCTAAAGATTTTTCTAGTTTGTGTCATCACTGTCCAAGCTATCATCCCCCCTGATGGTATGGTGGGTGTCGAGATTTGTATGTGTGTGGCATAACATCTTATGGTCTTTGTGGGCCCCTCTTTACAAGTTGTATTTAATTTTTTCTACCAACCCTTTCTTCTATAAAATGAGTGGATGATGATTTGGTTGTTCTCATAGCATATGCATATGACGGATTGGTCATTGTGTCATTTACCCCTATCTATGGTGAGATTTATTTATATTCCTTTTGTCCCATTCATCTTGGTGAAATAAAGTGTTTGTAGAATCCCTAGGGGAGGGGTTTATTTCCATTCTTCTAGAGTTTCTTTTATCATTATGTGTTCTTTATAGAGCTTGAAAAGGCTCTTCTTCCTCCACTTTTAAATAGGGTTTTACAAATTCAAGTAGAAGTTATCTTTTTTCCCTTATTCTGATTGATATTTTGGTGGTCAAGGATAGGGTTTTACCTGGAAAAGTCTAATTGGGATTGTATTTATTTTGGATAAAGTTTGTTGCTTAGGGTTTCTTGGAGGCTTATTGGATGGAGTAGTTTTTTGTTATTGGTTGCTATGGTTATGAATATATAGATATTTAGCTTGGTTATTTTTTATATTTGATGAGTAGTTGATGTCACTTGAACTTGTTTGAGGCTAAAGAGTGGGGGTTGGCATTATTTTTTTGTGGTTTCTTAGTCACACTACGAAATGCTAGTTTAATTTGATGGTTTGAGGATTGTTTCAAAGATTGATGTTCAGGGTCTCTTGGAGGCTTGTTGGATGCAGTAATTTTTTTCTTTTGGTTATTGTTTTTAGGAATTGATGGATATTTTTTGTTTCTTTAAGATCTTTGGTGAGTATTTGCTTTCATTTTGACCTTTCTCATGGCCGAAGAGGTGGGAACTATGCTTTTTATTATGGTTTCTTGGTCACTTTGACATGATAATATGATTTGATGGATGAGTGATTGTTTCAAAGTATGTTTTGGGTTTTTTTTATATATTTTTTTTGTTTTGGGGTTTGTCCCTTGTTTTGGGGTTTGTCCCTTGTTTTGGAATTTGTAAATCTGGTGGGGTTTTCCCTCTTGTGAGTAGAGAAATGTAGTGTCTATCTTATTCCACCTGATTTTTGTATCTCTCATTTTTATCTATGTATGGGTGAGGTACCCTAGAATATAATATGTGTGTGTGTGCGTACGCATGCGCGTATGTGCACATGTGTGTGTGTGTGTGTGTGTGTGTGTGTGTGTGTGTGTGTGTGTGTGTGTGTGTGTGTGTGTGTGTGTGTGTGTGTGTGTGTGTGTGTGTGTGTGTGTGTGTGTACACACACACAAACATATTAACCCTTTAATTTTAGTAATTATTTTCCACTTGTCTAAGTGTATGTTTTGAATGAACTGGTTAATACATAATAAATAATGTATATTTAAAATGAATCATTTCAATGCACAACAAATAAAATAGATGTATTTTCTAAGTAAATCATTTTAATGTATAAAAAACAAAGTAGAGATTAATTAGACACAATAAAAAGAGATTAATTAGACCTAATAACATTATCTTTAAAGATCTATAAAGTAGTTTTCATAGATCTACAAAATCCATTACCAACTTATCAAATATATGTTTTAAATAAATTATTTTTAAAGTGCACAACAAATAAAATTAAATTAATGAACAAATAACATAATCATTTTCACATAGATAAGTCTCGTTACCAATATGAACATGGAATTCTAAAGCACTTTCATCTACAATATTTTATGTTGTATGATGTTGAATGTGAAATTAAAAACCATTTTTTCATTTTTGTTACAAATATTCTTTCCCATTTTCCCTTTCCAATCAATGTGAAAGATTTATAGAAAATCGAATGCTAATTTTTTAGGGTGAAATACTAATTTTTATTTGCTTATTAGGTTATAAAGTAGGAATTAGAAAACATAATACTAACCTATTTTAGAAACATCAATTTTGACCTATCTTTGACATACATGATTTGTACGTACACAATTGACTCTTATTTACATTCTCTCCTATTTTTTTATCTATCTATTGACTTAAAGAACCAAATTTTATTTGGTTTATAATAAAGATATTTCCAGTAAGTGAAATAATTATCTATTATCCTAATTATATTGTCATCATACTCTAGATCACTATTTTTTCCTTCCGAGATAGTTTTGAAAAAATATAGATGTTGATATTTATCAACATCTGTCTTAACTGGTTGTGGCCTAAGATCCTCAGATGACTATTTTTTCAAATTTAAATACTTATGTTTCCATACATGTTTCACTCAAAGAGTCATCCATATATCCGCATAAATCCTAAGGCCATTCCTATCTAGACCTATCTAGAAATCACTTGTACATTAAGAAATCCATTTGCACACACTTGAGGAACTATCTAAAAGCATCTAAATCTAAAAACCCTCGAAGGAACATTATAAAATCCAAGTCTAAATACTAAAGTCTTTCATAAGATATTTCACATAGATTTATTAAATGAAAGAGCCAAATAATGAAAGATACACTGAGACAATATTTTAACTCATAAATATAATTCTCTCCTATATTAATTTATATGGGACATTACATTTATATAAGAAAGTATTTCCTACAATTTTGGAGCTCATAACTCCACCAAAATTCCTATAATAACTCACAAAACTATTCACTTAATATTTTTGTTATAACATTATATACATTTAACTGAACAACTAAGCAACTTACCTAGGTAAATCTAGATTGACTACTTGTCATAGTAACTTTACCCATATGAATACTATAATTTTCCAACATTCACCCCCTTAGTGTGAACATGGGGAAAACATCAATCCTGTATCTACACTTGTTCTCATGATTTGACAATTTTCTTAGGACAACCAAAAACTTTAATGATGGTTTTGCATATGGCTTACCAACAACAAAGAAAGGATGGTTTTCAAGTGGTTTATCAATAACCACAAAAAGATGATTTTGCAAGTGGCTTACCACCAACCCCATCATGATGTGTAATAATTTTATTATCTCTCTTCGCTATATCACATTTAGGGAAAATACAAAGGAATTTTCAACTGACTTATTACAAATGCGAACATGAATATAAAATTTGTTCTTATTACAACACGACAGAAAAATAAACACACAACTAAAAAATTCTACCAAATATTCATGCAACCTCATCATTGTTGACCGATAAGAGGTCACTAAAATATCTCCAACCTCTATTTCCTCCATCCTTCAATGATATTCACTTAGAATAGAAAATATTTAAAATTATAGCCACTATCCTCATTCATTGGTTCATCCTCATTATCTAATTTTTCTTTAGTGATTACATTGGCTATATTTGTTTTAATTTTTTTGTTGAGAAAATATCTAGCTCAAATTCTAAAAAATGAAGATATATGCCCATTTTTATTGTATTAAAAGCATTGAATTTCCTCCTTATTTTTGAAGAAATTCTTGTTCTTTTTTCAAGTACAATGCATTTTGTTCTTCTACATCTTTTTTAGTCTTTTTTTATTTTGCTAGAAAAGCTGAAATCATATCTTCTTATGATTTAACCTTTTAGGGTTTTGACTATGCAAATCCTTAGTTAAAAGGTTGAGTAATCTAAATTGGTTACATAATATGAAATAATTAACCACTTATTTTTTTATATAGATTTTGACTTATTTTTCCTTTCTAAAAATAGTAATAAATATGCATAAATCTAAACTTATCTAGAAAATGACTGTCATAGAAGATTTGGGTTCTAAAAATTGAGATATAGATAGGTCTAAGTGTCATCAAGAGGGTCCCTTGGTCTAATTATTCACTGGGTAGTTACCCTACTTGGATAGTAAGACCATAATTCTCTAGTGTCTTCAATATGGCACTAGTGTCCTCTTTTCAAGATTGTTCTTAATTTTTGGGGGCACCTACGCATGTGTTTCTAGGTTATATTATTACACACATAAAATCTGAAACTCTGTATTATGCCTAGAATATCTAGTTTAGTGTGAAAACCTTAATCCTCCTTATAAGTATGGCATGTGTTGAAAGTGTGTGTTTTTTAGTAGGATAGGTTGGAAATAATCAACACCCCACTATAAAGAGATTTTCCTACATACCAATAGTCCAAGGAGGGATCAAGCCTGATGTAATTCTCTCACCTAGTGCTTGGGGCAAGTGCAAGTTAATGCTAGAATGACAGTGGTATTGAATTGCTTCAGTGTGCTTGAGATTGAAAGTGTTTGAAATATAGGCTTATGGTAGCTATAGATAGTAGTATGCATAACTATGGAAGAATAGGGATCAAATACTTTAATTTTTCTCAACTTATTTTTTATTTAGATAGAATTTTGCATCTATTTTCCATTTATTGGATAGAGGTCTAATAGTCTTGTATTTATAGAGATCTGTAACTTGTGTAGATAATAAAATGTACTTAGGATGACCTTAAGAGGGGCAAAAATTTGAAAATATATTCATTTTAAGAGAGTTAAGGTAAGGGGCACTAGCACCAATTTGGGGACATGAGCACCAAGTTGGGGACACTAGTGCCATGCGGCTCTAGTGTCCTTAATGTGGCACTAGTGTCGAGATAGTAGACTGTTGGGCACACTAGGTTGGTATTGGGGAAAGCTATTTTAGGACTATGTTTGAGCTCATAAAAGATGTATGTAGTTTTTACAATGGCTGGTAAAGTGTGATAAAGGATCTAGGATAGGTCTAAAGATAAACTAGGAATATGATATCTCAAGCAACACTCTTAGCACCCAATTACCACTTATAGGTGATTAGATTTGCCCCCACTTTATTCTAGAAATACAAAAAAGTAAAATGACTAGTATAAAGAAAAAAAACATACTTAGACTTACCTAGGAAGTGAATCTTATGTAGCTGAGTCTGAGTATGTGAAGCTGGGTCTATGTATGTGTACAATGATCCAAATTAATGTCCTTCAATGAAACATGCAAAAATTAGTCATTACTTGAGATATTATCAAAATAAAAAGACCATGCTAGATAAATCAACTGAGTAAAGATGAGTAAATAAATAGGAAAGAGGAAAGGAATGAATAAGCCTCATTGGATATGGGAACCAATGCATGAACCTAATGATAACTTGTGTGTGTGAGTGAATATACTGATCAAATCATTGAATAGATTGGATTGATATGATAGCTTACTCAATCCTCATATTTGGGTGGATCAATAACTTAATTTGGTGTTGAATCCATCATTTCCCACCACTATTCGGTGGATCATGATCTGTGAATAACTCAAATAAGACTGTGAGTGTGTCTAACCCTCTCATGTGGGCGGCTCAAGAAATCAAGTAG
Source organism: Torreya grandis (assembly GCA_037957365.1). Lineage (NCBI taxonomy): Eukaryota > Viridiplantae > Streptophyta > Pinopsida > Cupressales > Taxaceae > Torreya > Torreya grandis. The sequence goes on from JARHVA010000602.1 coordinate 3,099,944, forward strand.
GCTATGAATTCATTATTTCCCACCCCTGTGAAGTAGATTCATTTGAAATTAAATTACAAATGTGCTAAAAGTATCTAATTGTGTATATTGGCTTCATGGCTACTTGGGTAAATTAGGTGGCTCTAGGCCACTTAAGAATGCCAACTATTACAGATGAAGGCATGAATCTGGTGATAACCTAGAATATGATATAAAATGTATATATAATAGAGGATGACATGGAATTTTCCATTCCATATGATCAACCTATGTGTATTTGAGCATATGGAAAATATATGCCATGCACATTTCCCCAATATGATATCTGAGTATATTGATTCTAGATCGAGTATCCAATAAATGTATATGTGTGTCTAAACTAAATGTGAGAGTGACCATTCTATGCATGATGCCCCAAATCTAATCAAATGGTTTTAATTTGAGAAAAAAATAGTTTATTTGAGCAAAATCTAAAAATAATTGTAAAACCTATGACTATACCTATGTAAATATGTATTATATCTGGGGTACTATTTTGGCTAATCTAGACTGACCTAAAGCTAGGGATATTGGAAAATAACACTCTATAGTGGAAAATATAACCCTATCACACTAGTATCCTAATATTGGCACTAATGTCTATCTTTTCTAAAATTTGGGTGACTAAACTACTTTTTGAGGCCCTATTTTTCATTTATCTGATTTGTGTCTGATTTTGAAACTATGCCTGTGTACTAAAAATAATCTATGAATAACAATGTAGGATCTTGATCTATGTGACAAACCCATATGAATGCCCCATATTTTGAGTTTATTTGTGTAACCTATATAATAACCATCCTCAAAAGAATTAGTTCTAAAAAATGTGTTAGATGGAGCATATATATGAGAACTGCATGATATTCCAAAATAATCTGCAAACATAACATTAGAATGTAAAATAATATGAGCATAAGGAGGTAATGTAGGATGTATGTTGTAATCTATCATTTCATAAAGGTGTCAAGATAAATTTAATCAATGTGTATAACAATAAATCTAAGTAGTTAACGAAGGGGATGGGGCATGGTATGCATCATGACACCCAAGTAAGAAGGGCATATGCATGAGGTCCCTCATGGCATCAAAAATTGGTGTGTGTAACAAGCAAATAAAAGTGTCATTGTGAAGATACATACATGAAATAATTCATATAAAACACATGAGGCATGAAAAATTAAGCCAAGGTGCCAAAATATAAGGGACAAGGGCAAATATCACTAAATATGAGAATAGAAGACATACAAGGACATGTTTAAATGTCTACATATACAAGCAAGAAAGAAATTTGGATTATAGCCACATAGAAAGACATGCTCAAATGTTCACATATAAAATTATGAAATCACACACAAGGGACATGGGCACATATCTAAGGCATACAAACATAGAAGTGCCATAGATCTAAAGAACAATGGCATATTAAAATGCCCTTGAAATGGAAGAAACAAAAGAAACACAATCAAGTATAAACTAATAAAGCTAGAAATGAAAGCATGTATAATTGTGTAGTACAAATATGTAAGTGCAAGGATGTACATATGTTGAGTCTAAACTAGTGATAATTGGTAAAAAATCTGAGCAATGAATAATAATGATCAATATCAACATATATCAATGTGTAAATTGGAATGTATAGTATGTAAGGATAGAAATTGATAGTATAAATTATGTAGAAGATGCACTTGAGTGGGTAGATGTATCAAATAAATAAACTTGGATCAGTGTATATGCCCCTAGTGGGTAGATGATAGCAATTTTGGATCAGTGTAGTGGATCAAACTCTTATATGTAATATACAAGCACTCGACAAGAACAAGTGAAACATATATGTATGATAAAACTAATTATACTAAGATAGTAAACATCTATAATATTTGTCAAGTAGAATAAATGTAAACATAACAATGCATGCAATATGTAAATTTGTATTTTATTAGTAATATTTGAATGTTTTTTAAATTTTGACATGTTATATTGTTTTTATATTTTTTGGATATAATCTATGTAAAATAAAATGAAAATAAAATATGTATAAGGACTGATAGAGAGAAGGAAGTATGTATAAGAGTAGGAACCATACTAACCAATAAGTCTCATGGGAGAATCACTATCACCTGACCTGTGTTGAATAATGGAACTATGATCATGCATGTTATATAAAAGGACAATTTTGATCCCCTAATCTATTGTGTTATATAATCTATGTATAAATCTTCTTGTATAGTGATGATATGAAGCTATGGCATTGACTGTGATGCCCTATGAACTGTAGGGGTCTTAAGAACCCATGTAGTAGAAGAAGTTGTAGGTGACACAGGTGACCTATGTTTAGAACTCCTAAACCCAATAAAATTATCTCAACATAAACTATTTATAGGATGGTCCCCTAGAGTCTATGACATCTCTTTAATACAGAGGTCTCTCTAATAATGGTATTCATGGGAGAGTATGTGTATGTGTTGATATTATAGGAGTAGACTTAGCCTACATTGATGACTCTGTTAAACATTGTGATTATGTATAGGATCTATAATTTTGGATATAACTAATAGCCATGAAATATATGGTAATGGTTATAGAATTGTAACTAGTTTTTGTGTTGTAAATGTGACTCGAAATTGTGTTAAAACTTCCTATGAGATGGGTAGAGGATACTCATATGGGACACCCTCAATCTTAACCACCTGATTAGCATGTATATACTTTAGGCATTGGTGTGATATATATGGGGTGGCTCAAAGCTACTATATCCATGGTTTTCCTAATAACATATCAAATACACCTACACTAGGTACTACTAGGAACTAAGTGGTTGTGTGTTGGTCCAACTAGTAATGGAAAAACCATCTCCCTAATAGAGATCTCAATGTGGCCACTGAAATAACTAATGATTGTATTTGTGGGAAATATATATCACTCAGTGTAACGCAAGTTATGTAAGAGTGTCATAGTGCACATGCTTATGCTTGACCTATTTTCAACCATAACACTCTAAATCGGATGGTGATCTATGTATGCTTCTATGAAGAGTGCATGTAAATCTATGTCATCATCCAAAATCTCTTGATCTAAAAATGTGATAAGTGGTCTAAGTGGCACTTTAGTGTAATACATGCTAATAATATTATTCAATGGATGTGTCACCTCTATAACTTTTTGATATGAATCTAGTGGTGGATGCACCTAGTATGTATAGTGAACCCCTGATGTGCCACCTACCTCATTCGTTGTATGCTTTGGGAATGGATCTAAAAATATATTTATTACCTTAGCCTCTATTTTTTGTGGTTTCATAGCCTTAGTGGGTGTTCCCACATCAATAATATTAGTCTCAATTAGATCTTTTATATATATTTTATGTTAATGCATATATTTATCATGTGTCCTAATGCCCTGTAATACTCATATAATGCATTTGAATCATATTTATTTGGAATAGGTTGTGTCATATAAAAATATTTAATGGGAGGTAGAGATATAATATTGCATTCCATGATTTTTTGTATAACTTGTGCTAGTGACTCTTGAAGATTAGTAAAGATTGTATACTGAGGAGTGGATAAAACCAATCTAGGAGATGGCTCAAATACTACGTTGATTGTGGCCTTTTGATCACTTTTATTCTTTGTGGCCCTTGCCTTCTATGGAGGTTAATTTTAACTCTTAATAGTTAATTCTAATGCATTTGTGTACTTTATTTTTCCTATTGATAAGATTTTAACCCCTCTTTCCTTGATTGTGTGGAAAAAATCAATAAATGTAAGAAACTTCTTGATCAAGATAGCTTCATGTAATTTTGGTAAGAGACTTTGTTTAAATATGTCATGAATCTCTCTATTTTCCATGGGGCTAGTAAATTAGGCTAAAAATATCTTATATCATAAGATATAATCTATGATAGGCTTATTTGAATTTTGCTTCAATTATGCCACTTCTGTATATGAAATCTTATCACTAATGTTGATGGAGAAATATGATAGAAACAAGTCAGCTAAAGGATTGAATGTTGTGATAGATTGATTTGGTAAATCATAGAACCATTATAGGGCATGATCCTTAGGACTATGTGTAAATAACATCATAAGAAGAAAATCATTAGACACATAGTCCAAGCATACTATGTGAAAATATCTGAGATGATTCTCTAGGTCACCCTTGCCATCATATAATGTAAGATTAGTGCCGTTAAACTAGATGGAAAGATATTTATCTCTATATGATGTGCCAAAGGTGTATGTAATATAATGTTAGAATCCAAGGCATGTCATGGCCTAGTGGCTCTCATCTTGATATGTAACACCTCAGACTATAGAGTATGAATCTCATGCATAAAGGATTATACATTTAGAGTGGAGGAACTAACCACAAGTGGTGTAGTTGTCACTAATGGTTATTTAATCAAAATAATAGGTTGTGCTAGTTGAGTTGGTTGAGATGGACCCAATGGAGGTGTAAAAAAATTATTAATTGGGGGAATTGTATATTAAACATTATTTGTTTTATTGTTGATTTTTAATATGGCTTGTAGAATATGTGCATGATCAAGGGAATGTTCCCAAATTATATCTCTAAATCCTTGTAATACATCATCTTTGTTCATAATTATTTCATTATTGTTAAGTGGAGGGAAAGTGCCCTGAATCTCAATGTGTAGCTCACCTTGCTTTTGGTTGTATTGTTCATCTTTGAATGCATTATCATTGAATTAAACATTATCAGGGTGTGAAGGATTCATAGTTTTAGTTATGATATATTCCTTTTCCATGTTATAGGCTTAGATAAAATGAATATTAATATGCTCCATATCATTACCACCTAGTCTAGCACTTATTCTTAATAGAAGAGAGATAGCTTTTTTAGATGGCATATAGTACACAAATTGGAATAGAGCTACTAAAATAGCATATATGAATTTTGAAAAATTAATAGTAGCTAATGAAAATAGGGAAAAAAAGGATACAAACCCTAATATCATCTAGGGTTAGGGTTTTTTGAATATATGGTTTCTTTGCATCTAATTTAAACTATATTTAAATAAATTGAAACGCCAATATGAAATTGATTTAATTAACTATGTTGTCTAAAAAAAGAAAAAAATTAGAGGTATGCATCCCTAATTTATTTCACAAACAATTAGATTAATGAAAACCAGGGTATGAAGCAATATTCAAAGTAAGTCAGGTTCACCAAATGATTTAACCTTGTAGGGTTTTGACTATGCAAATTTTAAGTCTGATTAAAGGGTTGATTAGTCTAAATCATTGAAATAATATGTAATAATTAATCAATGATTTATTATAGGTTTTGACTATGCAATTCTTAAGTTTGATAAAAGGGTTGATTAGTCTAAATCATTAAAGGGTTGATTGAAATAATATGTAATAATTAATCAATGATTTATTATAGGTTTAGACTTATTTTTCCTTTGTTAAAATAGTAACAAATATGCATAAATAGAGACTTATCTAGAAAATAACTATCATAGAAGACATGGGTTCTAAAAACTGAGTCATGAATAAATCTAAGTGTTGTCAATAGGGTCCCTAGGTATAATTCTTTACTAGGTAGTAGCACCCCACCTAGACAATAGCATCATGCTGCTCTAGTGTCCTCTTTGTAGGACTATTCCTATTTTTAGGATTATCTACACCTATGTTTCTGGGTTCTACTTTTATGTAGAAAAAAATTGGAACTCTATATTCTACCTAGAATATTTGATTTAGTGTGCAACCCTAATCCTCCTTGCAAGTATGGAATGAGCTAAAAGTGTGTATTTGTTAGTAGGATATGATGGACATCCTTGACACCCTACTATGAAGAGAGTTTCCTATATACCAATACTCTAAAGAGGGATCAAGCTTGATGTAGTTCTCCCATTGAGTGTTTGGTGCAAGTTTAAGTGAATGCTAGAATGAGAGTGGTCTTTAATGCTTTGAGTGTGCTTAAAATTTAAAATATTTAAAATATAGGTTTAAGGTAGATGTATATGGTAGTATATAGAATTAGGGTAGAATAGGGATTAAATACCTTTTATTTTCTCAACTTGTTTCTTATTTGGATAGGATTTTGCATCTATTTTTCATCTAGTGGATAAAGGTCTAATAATCTTGTATTTATAGAGATATGTATCTTGTTTAAATAATGATATGTACTTAGGATGAATTTAAGAAGGGCACATTTTTAAATATATATCTACTTAGGAGAGTTAGGGTACGGGACACTAGCACTAAGTTGGGGACATTAGTGCCATGTGGCTCTAGTGGCCTTAATGTGGCACTAATGTCCAACTAGAAAACTATTGGGCACACTAGGTTGGGATCTAGAAAAGCTATTATGGACTATGTTTGAGAGATGATAAAATATGTTTGTGGTCTATACAATGGCTAGAATGTGTGGTAAAGTCTCAAGGATAAGTCTAAGGCTAAGTTAGGAATAGGTTGTCTCAAACAACACCCTTAGAATCCAATTACCACTTTTATGTGATTATATCTAGTGATTGTGAAGGCGTCTATCCAAGAGTGAAAAAAAAATTATATTTGGAAGGCAAGATATTCAACATTATGGATTTCACATCTTTATCTCCTACTAAAGCTTGGACTTCTGCTAGTTTTCTTAGAAGATATCTTAGATCATTGATGTGACTAGACATGGTGACACAATCATTCATTTTGAATCTAAACAATTAGAGTTTTAAGGAAAATTTTCATTGACTACTTTTACTCCAAACATTTTGTTCAAATTTTACCATATTAGATTTGATGATTTTTCAAGATCTACATAATGTAGCTCAAATTTGGAAAGAGCCAGTCTAATAATGGTTATGGCTTTATTATCTATATTTTTCCATTCTACTGACTTTTTTGCATCTATGGGTGATATTTAATTCCATTCACTATCCTCCATATTTTTTTAATTATTAATTGCATCTAAATTTTGGCTTTCCATGTGTGGAATTTGAGCTTAGTAAAATTTTCCAATGGAATGTCCAAATACATGACATCACATACAAGTTATAATGCATCTAAAAACAAAAGATGACATTTTGACTTTTAATTTTGATGTTGACCTAATAAAAAAATTGACACTTCAAATTGACTAAAAGATAACATTCAAAAAATAATATATTATAAAAATGCTAGTATAAAAAAGACTCACTAAGTCAAGGATCATGGCTAGTAGAAGAATGATAACAATGAATGGATGACACCTTGTTAATTAGATGGTAAAAATTTGGAGGAAAAAAAAACAACATTCCTTATAAAATCTAAAATAATGATGAAAAATAATGTACAACTATTAATTGGCATAGATAGATGTACAAGATAGATCTGATTGCAATTTGAATTGACTAGTCGATAGAATAACAAGACTATAGTAGAATAATTGAGACTGATCAAATAAAATGAAATAAGGATATTACTAATGTCTTGCTTTGACCCTCTTGATTTCTTTAAAAAAATATGATAGTAGATAAAACTAAAACATAGACCATACATAATGATGTCAAAATAATTTTGAGTCAACTACTATCACATAATTTACTTACACGATGTGTGTAATGAATTATTATTTTTCTCATCAATTGGGAAAGTTAATAACTATAATGGTTTTTTCCCTATATAATCTCTTAGGTTTGCATTAAAAGATCAATAATTTACTTTGATACCATTGAAGGTTTTCAGAGGATCTTTCACAGAGATTTATTACATGTAAGAGCCAAATAATGAAAGATACTTCGAGACAATATTTTAACTCATAAATATAATTCTCTCCTATACTAATTCATATGAGACAATACATTTATATAGGAAAAGTCTTTCCTATAATTGTGGAGCTCATATCTCCACCACAATCTCCTCGTATGCCTATAATAGCTCACAAACATATTCGCGTAATATTATTATTACAACAATATATACGTTTAACCAAAAAACAAAGCAACTTATCTAGGTAAACCTAGATTCAATACTTACCATAGTAAAATTGTTAAACCCTTAACCATTGGTGTGTCTAGGGATATGTGTGGCTGACTTGTGGCTTAAATACCTTTTTTATTTACTTGTTACATTTCTCTATGTTCTTAGATAGGTTGACTTATGGAATAACCTTGGCTAGGTAGACTATATATAGGAGGTAGTGGTTAGTCTTTAGGAAATTATGTTAAGTATTCTAATATTAGTGCATTAATGTGGAGGTTTCCCCCTCAAAGTGGCTTTTCTATATTATCCAGTATTCTATTCTACTTTCAATTATCGCTATGTGATAACTCATATTTTCTTATTCTGTGCAATATAAAATTATTATGTACAAATATCTAAGTAATTTCATTACAATTGGTATCATATCTTCGATTTGGGCGAGTTTCTTGTGGCATTTTTTTCAGATCTAGTGAGGCATGGATTTTGGGAGTGGTGAGAGTGAAAAAACATAACTTGCAATCCAGGAAGAATTAATTTTTTCCATTAGCATAGTATTTCTCAAAACACTTTTTTTTAAATAATTAAAAAAAAGTGTGGGAATTTTTTTCCCTCTTGCACAATTGTCATCATTGGATTCATCTCGATGAGATGATCGTAACAATATATTATATCATTACACCTTTTTGGTACCAAAATTTTTACCCTAGTGCATAAAAGTAGTCATTGGATTCATCTTGACATGGTGATTACATTGGTATGATTTCTTGGTAAAAAAATTTTGTGGTTAAAACCCTCCTAGGGTTTATATATGGTAGGTTCAGGTACTTAAAGAAGAAAAGGGGGGTAAGAAACTCTTAAGACTCCTACTGATGACATAGATTCTATAATTTTAGATCTGGTGATTTCTTAGCTTCAAGCAGACATAAAAAATTGGTGACATATGATGACTTTATTGTAGTCCAAGCTGATGTTTCAGGGATGTGCATAGAGATTAATGGGGTTCACAATGAATTACAACATATAATTCTGCAATTGGCTACCCTTACATCTTAATTTTATCCCAACAACCCTCCACTTCAGCATTCAAATCCTCCTCTCAACAACTCCTATGCTAGTATGAAATTGTTGTTGCTAAAATTGGAAATGCATGTGTTCGATGGTAATGATCCTCTCACTTGGATTACCCAAATTGAAAATTTATTTAAGCTGCATCAAACCCCTAGTTCTTAAAGGGTGATAGTGGCATCCTTGTAATTATAACATAAGCAATTTATTTGGTATAATTGGTTATGTGCTCAAAAGAAAAAAATTGGTGCTACTGTTACCTAGACTATTTTCACTCAGGATTTGTCAACTCATTATCAGAATAATGTCTCTGAGAACTATTTCAACTAATTAGCCAAGTTATGACAAATAAGAACTGTAAAGGAATGTATTCATCAGTGTCAAAATTTCTCTTTACAGGTGGAAGATATCACTGAGGAAAATTTGATTGATATATTTCTGGGTGGCCTAAAAGATAGCATCCAATTCAAGGTTTGAATGTTTAACCCAACATCTATAGTAGAAGCTATCCATAAGGCACACATAATAGAAAAAAGACATGGTCAAAAGGAAAACTTTCACTATTGGGCATGATCACAACTTTCTCACACCATCATTTCCACCACCCACTAAATTAACATAATGATAAATTGAGGAGAAGCAAGCCAAAGGGTTGTGATAGAAAATAGAGTAAAGGTCATCATTGTGCTGAAAAGAAGTTGTTTTACATTGAAGGTTCCAATGACAATGAAGATGCAAAATTTATTGAGGAATCTGAAGACTTTCAACCTACTATTTATTTTCATTCCCTTTTAGGTATTAGTACTCCCCAAACTCTTAAGGTGATGGGTTTATTTAAGAAATAGAAGGTCACTATCTTGATTAATTCTAGGAGCACACACAACTTCATCCATAGTAAGTTGGCTGCTCATTTGAATTATTTTATTTATCTAGCTCTATAATTTTAGGCTATGATTACAGATGGTGGTACTATCAACTATTCAAGAAAATTTCATAGTATTAATTTGGCCATGGGAGACTACTTATTAGATTCTCTTATGTTTACCATTCCCATGGGTGGAGCTGATATTATTCTAGGAGTTTAGTGGCTCACCACTTTGGGCACTATTAAGATGAATTTTCAAGAATTATTCATGTGTTTTCATTCTGAAGAAAGGACATTTGAGCTAAGGGGATTAAAGGCTAAATCTACACAACTTATTAGCTCCCATCAAATGACAAAGATTCTCTATAAGGGTGCTGAGGGATTTGTAGCTCACTTGTTTTCTATGGAAGTACAACCAACTCAACCATCTCCACCTCTTGATCTACAACAAATAATTTATGCTCATTCTATTATTTTTGGAGGCATGCCAAAAGGACTTCCACCTAGACACATGCATGATCATGATATCGCACGTGTTCTTGGTAGTACACCACCCAACATTAGGCGATATAGATATCTCTATGACCATAGACTTAAAATTGAAAATATGGTATAAGAGATGTTGGATACAATAATCATTCTTCATAGCCAAAGTGAATACTCTTCACCATTTTTCATGGTGATAAATAAAGATGACACCTAGATGATGTGCCCTGACTTTAGAGAACTCAACAAGTACACTATCAAAGATAAGTTTCTAATTCCTATCATTGATGATTTTCTAGATGAATTGAATGGTTCTCTTTATTTTACCAAGTTAGATCTACATTTTGGGTATCATCAAATCCGGATCCGTGATGAAGACATACCCAAAACTGCTTTCAGGACTCATGAGGGCCATTATGAGTTTTCGGTTATGCCTTTTGGTCTAACAAATACACCATCTACTTTTTAGAGTTTGATGAATACTATTTTTAATCCATTTTTGAGGAATTTTTTTTTGGTATTCTTTGATGATATCCTCATTTATATTCAAAATTAGGAAGACCATTTGCAACATGTGAAATAAATACTCTCCATTTTGGAGAAAAATCAAATATATGCCAAACCTTCCAAATGTACTTTTGGGGATAGTGAGGTTGAATATTTGGTTCATCTAGTGTCTTATGAAGGAGTGAAAGTGGATAATAAAAAATTCCAAGCAATGGTGGACTAGCCAATTCCTAAGACACTCAAGCAAATCTAGGGATTTTTGGGGCTTACTGGTTACTATCACAGGTTTGTCAAAAATTATGGTAGTATTTCAGCCCTACTCACCTCTTTGTTAAATAAATACTCCTTTCAATGGACTGATGTAGCTACACAAGCATTTGAACAATTGAAATTGGCTATATGCATTACTCTAGTATTGGCCACTCCTATTTTTTTAAGACTTTTATGGTTGAATATGATGCATCTAGGTATGGTATAGGTGTTTTACTCATGAAAGAAGGTAGACCAATTTCATTTGAAAGTCATCAACTAAAGGGTCAAAATCAGCACAAGCCCATCTATGAGAAGGAAATGATAGCCATTTTGCATGCAATCAAACAATGGAGACCTTATTTGATGGGTCATCACTTTCAAGTAAAGACTGATCATGATAGTCTCAAATATTTTTTAGAATAAAGGTTGTCATTTGAATAATAATAGAAATGGGTAACTAAGATGTTAGGCTATGATTTTTAAATAGTCTACCAAAAATCCAAAGATAATGTGGTGGTAGATGCTCTATCCAAACAAGATGAATCAGTTGAGGCATTGCTATTGCCATAACCATTTTACAAGTAGATTAGCTAGAGGAAGCATGATTAAAATGGGAACATGATAGTGTTACCCATGATTTGATTCAAAATATTCATAAATTTTTAGGTTAATTTTAAAAATTCACATGGAAAGGTAATTCATTATGGTATAAAGACACATTGTACATATGTAAGAATTCTCTTCTTAAACAAAAAATTCCTTTGAGAACTTCATGCAACTCCAATTGGGGGTCATTCAAGATTTTTGAAAACCTATCATAGAATCAAGCAAGATTTTTTTTTAGAAGGTCTCAAGGTGGATGTCCAAAAATATGTGGTTGAGTGTATGATCTGTCAATAAAACAAAGGCAAAACCATCAAAACCCTAGGTCTTTTACAATGTTTATCCATCCATAGCTAGCATTGAAAAGATGTATATATGGATTTCATTAAAGGGTTACCAAGATCTGATGGTCAAAATGTTATCATGGTTATTGTAGATCATCTCAGTAAGTATGCTCATTTTTTTTTATTATCCTAGCCATTTGTTTCTAGTACAGTAGCTATTGCTTTTCTCAATAGTGTTCAAAAACTACATGGGACCCCTAAGATCATTGTCAGTGATAGAGATCCCATTTTTACTAGTAATTTTTGGACTAAGTTATTTACATTTTTGGGCACCCAATTGGCTCATAGTTCATCCTATCATCCTTAATCCAATGGACAAACTAAGGTAGTCAACAAATGTCTAGAAGGGTATCTCTATTGTTTCATTTCTGATAAACAAGATAAATGGGTTCATTGGCTACCACTTGCTGAATGGTGGTATAGTACTTTTGTTCATAATTCTTCCAAAATGTCTCCTTTTGTGGCACTATATGGATATGACCTTCCATTCATCACTTCAACCTTAAAGGTTCATCCTCAGGTTTGTGCAGTTGAAGAACATATTCACCATCAATAGGAGGTCCTTGCAAGTTTGCGCAAAAATTTAGATATGATCGATAATTGCTTGAAGCAACAAGCATATCAACACAAAAGTGAGAGGCATTTTGACATTGGTGATTGGGTACTTTTTCACTTTTAGCCATTCAAATAGATGTCATTAAAGCAACAAAAAAAAGATAACAAGTTGTCCCTTAAGTATTATGGGCCTTATCAGATCTTGTATAAAATTGGTAGTGTGGCCTACAAGTTAGAGTTTCCTTCATCCACTCATATACATCCAGTATTTCATATATCATGCCTAAATAAAGTCATTGGACATAGAGTTTCCCTTCAAATAAAATTACCATAATTGGATGAGGAAGGTAGAGTTGTTCTTGATCTTGAGGTGATCTTTCAATGGCGCATCAAGCAGCTATGTTCCAAAGAAATTATAGAGTACCTGATCAAATGGAATAATATGCCATGTGAAGATGCCAATTGGGAGGATAAATCATTTATGTAGAAGCATCCAAAGTTACCACAACATTGAGAACAACATTATTTTAAAGGGGAGGGGCTTGTTACGCCCTTAACCATCGATGTGTCCAAGGATATGTGTTGCCAACTTATAGCTTATATACCTCTTTTATTTACTTCTTACACTTCTCTATTTTCTTAGATAGGTCAACCTATGAAATAACCTTGGCTAAGTAGACTATATATAGGAGGTAGTGGTTAGTCTTTAAAAATTTTATGTTAAGTATTTTATGAATAGTGCATTGATGTGGAGGTTTCCCCCTCGAAGTGGCTTTGATATATTATCCAGTATTCTATTTTTCTATCAATTATCATTATGTGATCTCTCATATTTGCTTATTTTGTGCAATATAAAATCATTATGTATGAAATCTAAGTAATTTCATTACAAAATTTACCAATGTGAATACTATAAATTCCTAACATTATAAAATTAAATGTCAAAAGTGCATGTTTTTGTGTCAAAATCCATAAAAATGCACTACATTCTAGTGAAGACTATTGAGTATATATATACATAAGTGAGATAACTATGTGTTTTTTAATCCCTTCTCAGAGTATTGGAAAGAACTCAATGCTAAACTAATTAGCATGGAGTGGTTTTGGATTTCCAACCCATATTTCACCTCCCTTTTTAGGGTCAAGTGAGTGTAGAAAGTGGAGTTAGGGTTTCAAGGTAAGGAGGACAAAATCAAGATTTAAGCATAGGAAAAATCACTAATAAATATCCATAATCATTTTTAAAGGTAGGAAAAGTGATCAATGGTAGAAGAATATAGAAAATTACACATGGATAGTTTTGATAGATAGTGCATGGATCTAGTTTTTGTAAGTGTCTAGGCTTCACCAATAATGTCCTAGTAAATTCTTTAAAAAATATTTCCTAAGCTCAACAATCATAGAGCTTATATATACCATATTAGATGACAATGTATAGAAATGAGAAAATCATAATAAAATATGTACTAAGTACCTTATCTCATAGTCATTTTTATATTTATGAAGCACAAGCAATCTCTATTTTACATTTAGATTTATTATTTGAATGGTATATCTTATGCAATTTTAATTTCAATAGTTTTCTCTTATTTAGTTTTCCTAAACCCAAAATAAGAAAAAAAATGTTCTAGTGAGCCTAAACATTTTTTAGAGTTTGGAAAACCCTAGATGTTTTTCCTTTAGGGTTCATCCTTCCTTCTTATAGTTTCATTTTTGTTTTACATTTAAGTTTTGGATATATTTTTTTATTTTATATTTATTTTCACATAATCATAATGGAAAATATAATTGATGTAGATGTTAATAAGTGAAAATATTATTTTGAATTTCATGATAAATTTGATTTTATAGATCAAAATAAATTATTTGAATATTATAAAATGAGTATTATATTATCACATGTAATTAGAGATGAAATGAAAAATATTACTAAGGAAACTAAATTTTATGAATAAAATGTTGAACTATTTAATGATACTGATTTAGATTTTAGAGGTGTAATTTATAAAATAGGTGTTCAAAAAATTACTCATAATATTATTTTTCATATGTCTACATCTATAACTACACATATAAATCCCACGAGTGGATGAAGGCATCACAACCCAATCCTTACATTTATTTGGCTCTTCCTACAAAAAATATTTTGGTGCCTTTTAATGTTACTGTATAAACCTACATTTGTTTGCTTTGTTTATCTCACTAATAATAGTATTAGTTGATACTAACACCACTAATTTCATCTAATGACCACCAATTCCATCTAATTTTATCTAAAACATCCTTATTAATCCTCATAGTCATTTATCTAAAATCCCCCTTTATTCTTATTCATACATTAACCTTATTCTTATCCCACTTCTTCATTAAGCCACCTAATCCCCTATTATCCACTAACTAATCCCACTTGTCTAATATTTGGTAATTTAAAATTCCCATGACCCACCTACCCACCTACCTTAACTTATTCCTAGGCTCTTTTACATCTCTAGTCCCTAATCACCTATCCTAATCCCCTGCTAATATTACTTAGCCCCTAAATGGATTCTAGAATCATCCAATTCTAGAATCCTCTTTAACTTAGCCCCTTCCTCTCTAGAACCCTCTATTCTAGATGCTTCCAAGGAATTTTTAATTTCTTGGATAATCCTCTAACATGGATCTTACCAACCCAACTTTTAATATTGGCCATTGATATTCCCTGCATGGCCTATTTAAAAAAGCCACTCCTCCATGGCCAAACTAATAGATAATCCATAAAATCTACATGCTAATATAATTAATCCTTGATATCAATTATCAAGTCTTTAATCTAAAATCATGCCAAAATTTTGAGTATACCCATAACAATCCAACAAATCAAAAGCCAAGAATTAGTAAAAAAATCACTTGAAGATTTTGGAGAGAGAATAAGAGGAGAAAGGCAATGGTAAGAATATTCTTACTATTTCTGATTTGCTTCCATAATCTCTCCCTTTGATGTTATTATGTCTTGGGTTAAATTTTCTATATATAGTAGTGTAAAATCATATCTTAAAAATACGATAATACATTGGTGAGCACAATGGGAAAACTTATTTAATATAACAATATTTCTTGTTATAAGTGTTTTTGATAGCCTGCAAGACTGACTAAGTGGAGAACAAGCCTCATATTTCATCAAACTGTCATGCCCAGGTAAACAATGGTTTTGCTTTGCAAAACCACAAATTTACAATATAGTTTTGTCAAAAAATTGGTATTTTTGCACTGACTACCCTAACTTAACCATTAGTGGCTTACCTTCCAGGTAGGTCATCATCTTTCTAAAAAATTTCCACTCACAAATTGTGATATTTCCATGAAAACTATGGTTTTGTCCTTAAAAGTTGTGATTTTGCATAGACTAGTTCTTAAGGTACAAAATTAGTTTTTGCATGATTTTTTGGTCTTCTATGTGTCTGTGCTAACATTTTGTCTTTTAGAGCTAGAGTTTAAAAAAGATAATCATAAAAATGGTGGCCCCTTTTCATCTAAGCAAAACCGTAGAAACATATTCATAGTTTTGCCAAAAAAGTCAAAATATTTCCCTGTGAAATAGTAGTTTTGCCTTCGGAATCAAAATTATTGGTTGAAATTACTAGACTAGGTCTTTAACATGTTTCATGCTTCTGTTTGATTGACATTTTTATACATGAATAGGGAGGACTTGCCCATATCATCATAAAACAATCCAAATAACCTCCTTTTTCCACCTAGTACAAAACCATAGATCATGATTTGGTGATTATGCATATAAATAATCGATATTATTATGATCAAATTTTGGCAATACATACATTAGTCTTACTACCTTTCAAATACTTTTTATTTTTTATAAATATTTTTAGTCTTTGTAAATATTTTTATCACCTTTTTAATATTTTTTTAAGTTTAACTGTAAAATTTTGAGTGTTTACACTCACCATCAAAATCATAGATTACAAATCATGATTTTTTGGTTAAAGTCATGATATCACTTAACCATTTTCATTTTTGTAGAAACTATACAATAACCACCATAGTTAGTCCATTTTCAGTAAAATTGTATCTTGATAGTTGTGATATTGCATAAAAACTTGTAGTTTTGTGCTCTTTAAAAGTGATTTTGTAATAAATTGACTGTGTATTTATGGTTTTCCCTTCTATAGTTGCATTTTTGCACTTAGTTTTTGTATTCAATTTTTCATTTTTAAGTGCATTTCTTAGAGTCATTTTTAGTGATTTTTGGGTCATTCCAAGCATCCCACAAGTTCCAAAATGTATTTGGCATTAGTGGCACTGCCCCTCGACCCCGCATGGGGTGATGCCCCTTGACCCCATAATGGTCGCTAACCCTTAACCCCACAAGGGGTACTACCCCTTGACACCATTAGGGGCTACCACCCCTAGACCCCTACATCGTGGTCCCCTCACCCAAAGAAGTTATAGATCCAAATCACTATTTTTTCAATAGTTTTTATTAATACTTAGTAGACTAACATTTTGTTTCTTTGAGGGGTGAATATAGAAGTGATTTTGACATTATAACATCTACTCTTCTAGGTCATATATTTTATCTAACATCTTGTCTTACTGGTTATCCCACAAGATTTCCAATTGAAACTACTAATCACTTGTCTTGCAAGTCTCCTATCAAAGATATTTTGGCATTTTGAAAATTATATTATAAGTATCTTGTATATATATTTTGTATATATCACATCTAAATTAATTAGTTAATAAATATTTTTGTCTGCTTATGTGACACCTGAGGGCTATAATGGTGTATACTCTCCTTGCATCCTTGCAGTGAATTTTGGAGGATCAAACACCACTAATAAACCCTCTTTTTTATTTTTTATTGACAACATGACATAGAATTGACATCGACACACTTCCCATAGTCTTAGGGGGATAGTGACAAAGGATTTCACTACCACACACTAATCCACACTCTATGTTCTATAAGAGTATAAATATCAGGGACAACTATTATTAAGCTAAGCAGTTGACCCCATATAAGTATCATGTGAAGAGGAAGAGTTAATTATCTAAACCATTCATTAGATAGTACCCTATATGGATTTGGGCCCCATGTATCATCATGTATCTCAAGGATGCCACTAGATTCATTTATATATAATTAGCATATGACCATCAACCATAATAGGTGACTTATTACCAGAGTCAATAGCAGTTCCCAAGTGACCATCATGTGTAGACAAGATTGAGAGGGTTTAGGAGATTTAATAATATGTCACCAGCCTAAAACCTCACCCATGAATCTACTAGATGGTGTAATCATCGAGTTACACTCCTAATCAGTTTACTAATCTTAAGTTTGTGGTCTACTTGATTTGGTGAATGTCATGCTTGAGACATTTTGTTTGTGACCCAAGTCAACCTTTTACCCAAACTTATATACACCTATATAGGTCTTCACATATATTCATCTTGTATAACCTTGTCTCATCATTATATCATTCTATACATCCTTATCAATATCCTCTTGTACATAATTTCTCTATACATCCTTTTAAACATTATCTTCTCTTACATCCTAGTCACATCCTATTCTAGTCTCACACATCACTATACATACCCCCATCATTTACATATCTTAATAAAGTTTTATCATCTGTATATCACATCTTATCATATTCTTTACTTATCCTTAATATTAATAATTCCTAGCATCATCATTATCACTTAATCCACCTTATCTATAACCAATCTTGGTCATATCCTAGTCTTTTCATTTCCATATTCCCACATCACTTTTCCTTGTATTACTCATCCTTAGAGTCTTGGTCCAAACCATATTACCCATCACAAAACTTACCTTAGTCGATACCAAGTCACTTATCTTGACCTTGTCTAACCTAATCACCTTATCCACTAGCTTATCAACCTAGTCCTAAACATAACCAACTCATCCCTTTGACTATACTAATCATCCTGTCAATTATATATTCATACACTAGTCTTCATCCACATTGGTAAACAACGCTTTTTATCAGTGTCCTCATCACTAGATTGCTTGTGTTTAATCAAGTTTGAATCACAATATTATCAACTTATTGATCAAATCATCTCATCCAATTTTATTCTATCATATTAGTCTTGAACTAGCCTTAAATCAATCAATCTTAGTTGAAATTAGTCTCTCAATCTATTCTAGCCCCTTATGTAATCTTAGAGCTTGTCGTAGCTCACCCAGTCAAATCTAATCCCAATCATTGAAGTATAGCTCACATCCTAATTGGTATACTTAAATAGTCTTATCCCATCCAACCTCTCATATCATTTGTTGGATATTTATTAGTGATTTCAATATGATGTCATGGAGGTGTCCTAGTGAGTGGATCAAGTGATTTGATAACCTAACTAATAATGACAAAGTGTGTAATATGCTTGTCCTAGTATGCTTGAAATATGTTTGGTTGATATTCAATTTTGGCATGGTTAGATATGTTTATGGATAATTATGGTGATTTAAGGATGTGTAGTAGGTCCTTAATATGTTTTATATGCTTTGATTGATTCTGTGCATAAGTGGGATTCATCTTGTTGGCCATAGTTTTCATCTCAAAAATTTGGGTCTAGTGGCAAAAAATGTGAGTAGGCAATTTGTTGACATCACCATTACCATGTGTGGATGAGTCAAGGGGAGTTGGTCATATGGTTGTGATCACACTAGTCCCTAGTTATTATGTGCTAAATCTCAAGCCATGCATCTAAGAGCAATTAAATATATGTGGGTGCAAACTTGGGTTCCTAGGTAGTTTGATAGTATTTTCCCATACTTATCCAAATTTACATGAGGAAAGAAAAAGCCAAGTAAGTAGTTTGATGGTGGCATATCTCACACATGTGGACATTTAAGAACAAGATTATCATATGAGTTTATTCAGTTTTAAACCTAGTTGATTTTTGTTAAATTTTAGGTCATGCCTTGAAGTGCAATAAAAGTTATGCAAGTGCAAAGTTGACCTCCCAGAAAGTTTTTGACATAGTTGGCTCTATGGCAAAAAATTTTGAGAAGGCATTCTAATGATGATATATCTCACTCATGTGAAGGTGTCAAGAGTAGTTTGATATATGGTTGGATTTTATTTTGAAAGTTCATCATATGGTCCAAATTTTAGATCATGCATCTAAGCACAAAAGAAGTTATTAAGGTTTAAACATGGATACTCAGATAGATTGAAATGTTCTTCATGCTTAGTCAAAAAAAAATTCATAAGGTAATGTTTGAGAAACTCTCAAAGAGATCAATGATGCATGTTTTCTCCAAGAAGTTAGGAAGTAGTGAGATGGTGCCAAGTGTTCTATGTTTACACTGAGCAGAGATAAGGATCAAACTTCTTCCAAATATCAACATTGAGTGGGTGATCATATAGATAGTTATCAATGATGCATATTAAATTCAAGAGGCTAAAGTGATAATTATTTATCATTGTTAAAAATTGAACCACATATAAGAGTTTGATGGAGCGTGTTGAGTCAGAGTTTCTAGATTGCATGAGATGAGGTCAACATGTTCAAGGTTTAACCTTTGAGCATTGGTGCCTATGTGTTAAAGATAAAAAAATATTGATGGTGTGATATTGATCTAATTCTA
Organism: Torreya grandis; assembly: GCA_037957365.1. Taxonomy (NCBI): domain Eukaryota; kingdom Viridiplantae; phylum Streptophyta; class Pinopsida; order Cupressales; family Taxaceae; genus Torreya; species Torreya grandis. Next base: position 3,120,185 of record JARHVA010000602.1, read on the forward strand.
AGAGGACACAAGATGCGATCATAGTGTTTGAAGTTTAACTGTGACCATTTGCATTTGAATATTTAAATTTATGAAGGAAAGACCAATGTTTAGTTTTTGGGCCATAACTTTCGATCCAGGTAGAATTTGATAGTGTAGTAAAAATAAAATATGTAGAGGAATCCAAGGTACATTTTTAATATAAATTTTAGGATTTTAAAGTGTGTATAGTCATAAATATTGAGGTTTAAATTTGATTATGTGTTTGTGCATGGACTGTAAGTGACCCGAGAAGATTGTTTGAGATTATTTTGATATCTTTTGATGAATTAGATATTGGAGAATGTTTTAGACTCAATGAGGATGATCTATGTGCATTATGAAGGATTGAATAATCATATTATATATGAACAAAGTTTTAGATGGTGATTATGTGTTTGTTCATAATGATTGTGTGCATAGAATATTGTTTAAGCATTTTGTGTTTAAGTGAAAGGGTATTATGATGGATATGGAAACTCAAGGGGGACATATAGTTTATGTATAATGGTTTCATGATTTTGGAAAGTGTTTATATGTTCTTTGTTTGCTTAGAGAAGTGTCAAAGAGATGAATGGGTCTCCATAGGACATAAAAGTGACTTAGGCCTATTTAAAAGTGGATTATGCCTAAGTGTGACCCATGTGAGATGCCTTAAGCGTGAAGGTATGTATTTTGGCCAACATGAAATATTATAACCTTGTTAATTCATGATAGCTCTATATATAGTGAAATCAAAGATGATGATTTCTAGATTTTTTGTGGAAGATTTGTGAGAGAGACTTGTGAAATCAAAGATGATGATTTCTACATTTTTTTGCCATTATGCAAGGTTCAAATGTGAAAATGGGAAGTTCTAGCTAGGCTACAGCCTAGACCATGGTCTATGGTCATACGGGGTGGCCTAGACCTAGTTTAGGCCATGATTTATGAAATAATCCACGGACTAGGCTATAACTTAGCTAAAAGATCCTCAAAAAAGGCCCCATAATGAGCCCAAAAAGGTCTCAAGAGGCATCAGGAGGTGTTGGGAGATCTAATGGGGTGTTTAAAGGCCTAGAAAGGGGCTCAAAAATAGGGTAAAACTCCACATGATTAAGTAGGATCAAATAAGACTCAGTGACTAATAGAGTGCAGAGTAAGCAGATATGCAATCATAAGGAGGACTAGGGTCATAAAAAGTACAATTACATATGCCCCCAAGGTACAAGCATTTGATGTTCAAATGAATAAGGATTGATGTGTAGTACCTGGAAGCCACACAAAAGCAAAGAATAGAAATAATTGAAATGATAAAAGAGAACATTACATGTACCTACCAGATAAGGATGGTGATAAAAGAAGTTGATGGCACTATCCACAGGTGAAAGTGAAAATGTTGTGTAATCCAAATCTAAATCTATCTCTAACTCCAACCCCTACATAGAAATGACACAAGTGATATCAAATCAAATAATATAATCTAGAATGACATTAACTAGATCATAAGCTATAGTGTTCTCCCCATGAGGGATATTGGTGACATAGACATCCTCAAAGGAGGAGAGAAAATTGTATACCACCTCAAAGATGGGGAACAAATTAGAGCTAAATATTTTTGAGACACCAGTGAGTTGAGACATGGATAAGAGTGAGAAAGAGAATAACTTCACATAACATGCACTTAGTATATGAGCATCAATCAAAGTACTAATGATTATATGATATTTAGAAGCATTATTTGTCTCACTAGTAAGGAGGTAACTAACTTTAACAAGTTTATAGTCCCATGGTTCATCAATAATCCAAGTAATAATAATGGGTCCTAGGTTACCTCAAATTCCACCACTAGTGTGAATCAGCACTAAATGTATACCACAATGGGGATCGAAGACATAAGAAGATTTTATGGAAGGATTATCTCAACATAGAGTAGGACAAGCAAGTTGTACAAAGGAGATAAAGAACACAAATAATTCATAATAAAGGGGTAAATATTAACACTAATTATTGGATAAGGTGATGAAGGGTGGTAGGATGTCCATGAAGAGATGAAGATTAGTTGGTGAAGATCAGAGAAACTTTCAAAATAACTGTAACCATGAACACATTCTTAGGAACCATAGTGAAAGAGGAAGAAAGAGTCAAAAGGGATCAACCACAAATGAGTAGAAAAACTACTAAATGAAAAAATTAGAGAGATTAACTTTTATCCCAAGGTATATCTAGTAAGGAGTACACGGGCCTAACAAGCTAGAGGACTTGGGGATCAAAAAGATCAAAATAGTCTCAAAACTAGCCTAAAAAGGCCTCAAAGAGAGAAACAAACTCTATCATTGCATCTAGAATGAGCCAAAACCACTAAGATGTAGGTTTTATGGTTCCATGAGCAATGACAAAATGAAACAAAGGCTAGAAGAGGAAAAAAAGAAGGCCTCTAGCCTAGGTCATGGCCTACCTAGGCAAAACTATGACCTACACCACTTTTAGAACACTAGACCCATGCCCTGGCCCACTATCAAGATATGAGTTAGCCAAAAAACCTATGGCCTGGGTTAAAAAGGGCCAAAAATAGGCCTGAAGAGCCTGAAAGGGTCCAAAACTTGCTCAAAAAGATTGGAGAGGGGGAAAGACAAGAAAAACTAATTTTGAGCTTGTTTAAACATATTTTTCTTATTTTACTACTTGCACAACTAATTTAGTGTCATGTTTCCTTGTTGTGCAGATGTAATGAGGAGTTAAAGTGTTAGATGCAGGAAAGGTACCTCAATCAGTAGAGCCATCATCATTATGCAATGGCTAACTGGGAAAGAGTGTCTCAATGCCAAATGCAATAAGAGGTGAGGAAGGGTGATACGAGGCCCATGAAAGATGAAGACTATCCAAGGAAGACTAGAGCAAGTCTCATGTAACCACAACCACTAACCCATACCACATATAGGAACTATGAAAAAGGATAGAGGAAGTTAGTAGAGGGTTAACTATAATCAAGCAGTAACATGACCAACTAAAAGAAGCAAACGACTCAGCTTTTATCTTGAGGTGCATCTCGAGAGGAGTAAACAAGATAAATGTCCAAAGAGACCCACAAAGTCTAATGATGGATGTCAAGAGAGGGGAAATCCACCAAACAAGGGTATGGGGATGATGTTCTAGTAAGCTTTGAGGCTCACCAAGCACCATAAGCCTAGGTCCAAGTCTACCCTGAGGGTAGGCCACCACTTTCCAAAGGTTTGTCCCTGAGGTGGGCCAATGCTTAGCCTATGAAGAGGCCATACAATAGGGAAAAGGTGAGAAGAATGAAATGGAACATCCATATCCTTAAGTTCATTAGTCATAACCCAAAACACATGAGTTTTAAAGGTGGGGTCATTATTGGTGAATGATACCTCTAAACCCAAACAAGTGAGAGAAGGGTGCAATATATGATGCATGGGCATGAGCTTTTTGTAAGCTCTCCTCTCATTGTTTGGGTTGTGTGCTACACCATGGATGAAATAACACTCAAGATCCACCTTGGAAACTTGAGATACCTCACTAGAAGAGGCATTGAGTGTGTTAATGCCATGATGGGATACATCTTGAAATAGGTCTCCTAAGATTGAAGAGCTAGTTAGATGCTTGAAATTAGGAGGCATCAAGGGTTTTTCAATAAGTGAGGAAGGAGTGAATGCTAACAGATACTTAGCAGGGTCAAAACATTCATCCTTGAGAAAGCAAGATTTAGAGGTAGGAGGCTTGGGTGAACCCATAGGGCTCCATGAGGAGATAGCTAAAGCCTCATTAGAGGGCTTTGTCTTAGCATAAATAAATTCCCAAGGATTTGGGTCTACCTCCAAGGTGTGAACCTCACCTTCATGCACAAACTAGACCATAAAAAATCTTATTGATGCGATGGCTTGCATCACAATGGTACAGGGATGGTTAAGGATCATGTTGTATTAGAGATCCAAGTATAACACACAAAAATCAATCCTGACAGTCTTTTGTCAAAACTTGACCCAAAGATTCACATTACCCACCAATGTAACTGTATCATTATTAAAGCCAACATAGTTTTGATGAGAGTCATAAAGCTTCCTATGGCTAATACCCAACTCGTTGAATACCCAAAAAGGCATGATGTTCAATATGGCACCTTCATCAATAATTCATCTCTTGATGTGATAGTTACCTATAAATGTCTCGATGTAGAGTGGGAACTTAGCCCTATTTTCTAGAATGGAAGGGTCTGGAAAAGAGGTAGGGTCAAAAGACAAGATAGGTGCATGATGGTAGTTGGGGATGTTTGAGTTAAACAACACCTCAACATCATCCCATAGTGGCACCTCATGGGAGAGAATAAACTCATCAAAATGATCCCTCTTTATGTAAGGAAAAGGCATAGAAGGTCCCAAATGGATATTCCATTTGAGAGGCCCTAAAACTCCTCTATAATAAAGTATGATCATTACCTATCTTGGGAAGGGATATTATTCCAAAAGTCAAATTTGACTTTGGGATCCCCTACCCCTGTAGGATGAATCAAGGGCCCTATACCACTAGCATATCAAATAGGATTAGTTGCATGACCCAAGTGTGTATTAACAAATCACTCATAATTAATAGGGGCTATGCCAATGCCAACAATGAGCTTATTGATATCGCACTTGGATTTCCCTTTCAGGTCAGCCAAAGATGAGGAGTTAAAAGAGGTAGAAGATCTATAGGAAGAGTGATGGGTCTTAGCCTTGAATTTCATCATCTTCTTCTTATTCTTTTCCTTTTCATGGTTAAGAAGAGGCTCTGTGAACACATACAACTCATGGTTGGGTTAGGAAAGTGGGGAATTCTAGGGAGTAGGTAAGGTCTTCACATAATATTTTTGGGCAACACATACCTTGTTAGAATACCCCTTAATCTGGTAGAAGTTACATAATTTGGTGGGGTTGTATGGATACACCACCTATTGCCCTCCTGGGATCTTTTCAATGACCTTATTTTGGGTCATTATATTACTTAGAGTGTTGACCTTGTGGTCATCCTTATTGTCCTTCTCCTCGCTAGGAGAATCAATGGCACTATCACTAGTCACATTGTGGTTGAAATTGCACAAAAGGATGAGTTTTAGGTTAGCATAGGATGAATACCTTCATACTCCTCAAAGACTTTAATCTTTAGACACTCATTAACAAATTCATTATAATAGGTGGGTTCACAGTTGAAGACCTTAAGGTGAACCTCCTACCTCAATGCTTGCATTAAAATATCATAAAGTTGATCATCCAAGAACCTTGTTCTGCATGTATAGATGACTGAATACCACCTATGTACAAAGTCAACATTCAACTCACCCTTTACTTTCACCATGGAGGTAAGTGATTGGATGCTGAGGTTAAATGGTCTAAAGATATTAAAGTATTGGAGGAAGTCATCCAGAAAGAATTAGAAGCTAGAAAGAGAATCTAGTAATAGATTTTAAAACTAATAGAGAACTCTAGAACACAAGGAATAAGTGAAGAGTTTTAAAATCATGCCTTAGTATTATTCCCAATCCATACACACTATCATAAATGCCATGATATGCTCTATGGGACTATCATCCTAAGTCCCATTAGACTTAGATAGTTTGAGGATTGGAGTAGAAGGGAAATAACATGCACCTAAGGGAATATAAGATTCCTATGAAGATCCTCATAGGCACGGTTGATAACAAGTTGGGAAAGAGCTCCCTAAGGAGGCTCATAGAGGTCATGATGTTACCTACATTAGTAGGACTCATCATAACCCTGATCATGAAGGGGATGATTTGAAGGCAACTCTTGATGTGGGAGATGCTCATGATGGAAATCCTCCTAATCACGAGGTGAGGAATGATCATAGGATAGGTGTCATACCCTAAGGGGATGATGCGTTGATGTGACATGCCCATATAAATGGTCATGGTGACCTAAGTATCCATGGTGTTGGTCATATGTCAAAAGATGAGGGTCTACATGAGGGCATTGAAGTTTGGGATAAGCATCCCATGGTTCTCTAGTTTACAAGTGGTAATCAAAATCAACATGCTCATCTAATACTATAAATGAGGGCCTAAGAGGATGAGAGAACTCCATGTGATGTGGATGCCTCATCGAGTTGTAATGTGTGTGTATCTCAAAATGGACATGAGGGGGTTCTTTCCATAGAGTCTTCTACCAATAAATTGGTGGGGGATTCACATGAGAACTGGTTGAGGCACTCAAACTATACTAGGTGAGATCTGTATCTCTAGAGGAAGCATGTCACCTAAAATTAGGGGAAGAAAAGTGATTTTCATTCACATGAAGCTTCATACAATGATTGTTAATGATTGCACATAATTAATTGGGCCTCAATTGTGAAAGGGGGTCATTTTCACCCCTAACAGGTGAATGAAAATTAGGCTCAATTCTCAAGGAAGAATCCTTGAAAAAGTATGCTTAGACTGGTGGAAAGGTGAGTGAGCCCATTAGTTATAGATTTACCAATCTTGTTCCTTGTAGAACATCAAAGGATCAAGGTCACTATGTTAGGTTGAGGGAACCTCCTAGGTCCTATGGTGTCTATGTCATTCCATTTTAGCCTTAGCCTACTCATGATTAATCTCAGGGACAAGACCCTAAATCTGATAGGATTTACATCCTAAAGGTGGGAGGCCGACCATAGATACAATAAAATAAGAGTAACATGGGAGACAACAATAAAGACAAATGGTTAGAGAAACATTAAGGAGGACACAAAACCAAAGTAATATCAAACAACTAGAGAGAAATCCAAAGCATAACTGAAAGCAAATCCTTGCAGCTATCAGATGGGAATAGGCTAGGAGACTTCTAAAGAGGATAGAACTAGAATGAGAACTTATGTGGGGTCCCATCAAGTATGATATAATGTAGCTCAAAAAATCTAAATGAAGCCACTAAGGTTTGGAAGGGGATACATAGGGTATTTTAAAAAACACCTAGAAGTCTAAAAGGATTAAGGATGTTATGGTCTACTTGTGATTTATAGAGGTTGTCTAGTTTGTTGGCTTACACCAAGTTATAGACAAACTCATAAAATAGGTTAGGGGTAGCATGATCAATCACACAAAGGACACATGTATCTCTAATGGGTATAACGATAGTAAATAAAGTAGCTAAAAGAGATAAATTAATGCGTAAATAATGGGAAATCAAACTATATAAACAAGGGAACACTAACAAACAAAGAAAATGATTCACAAGCATGCAACCCTATGGAAATGAAAGATGATTTTGAATGAAAGGCATTTACAAAGGGAGAATGCATATATGATTTAGAAATCTAAGCTAAATACTTGTTTATAAATGAAACTCACCATAGCATTTAATATATAACCATATAAATATAATTCACTAATCTATCAAAATAGTTTCACTTTTCAAAGCAAGGTATCCTTAGATCATGCTCAAACACAATGCAAGAATTCTACCAACTATGAGTCCATGTTTGATTCATTGTAGATGAAGACCAAGTCTTAGTGTAGAGCTCTATCAAATTACTATAAAAAATCTAGGATAGGTGAATTATCAACATGTAACATATGTATAGGCCAATCTAAGTACAAAAATTAGGTATAATGCCAACCGAAGGAGCCAAGAGAATGTAACAGAACAAGCAAGAACAACTGAGTAGTAGGTGAACCAATTTAGGTTAAAATCAAATGTAATTATATGAATCTCTAAGGGGGATATTTCAAGATATTTTAGAAACCATGTAGCATGTAGTAGAGGATCTCAAGAGAGGTGAAGAACTCCTAGGAATCAAGAACAAACCAAAAGAGGTGAAGGGCTGCCAAGATGTCCAAAAAAGGGCCAAGAAGATCCAAGAAGATTCCAAGGGATCAAAAGTCAATCAAAGTAGAAGAGGATGAGCTATATAATGACCAAGAGTCAGATAATGAGTCATGTTTGGACCTCATATAGGGCAACCAATAGGAAGAGCCTCTCAAAACTAGCCATTTTTTGCTATTATACAACATTCAAATGCAAAAATGGGTAGTTTTGGCCAGGTTGCAGCCTAGGCCATGACCTATGGCCATAAGGGGTGGTCTAGACCAAGGACAAGCCATAGGTTATGATACAAGTCATGGCTTAGGCTGTAACTTAGCCAAAAAGGCTAAAAAAAGGGTCCAAAATGAGATCAAGAAAGCCCCAAAAGGCCCAAAAAGGTCCTGGGAGGCCTTAGGAGGTGTTGGGAGGTCTAATGGGTTGTAGGAAGGCCTAAAAAGGGGATCAAAACTAGGAGGAAAATCCACATGATTGATTAAGACCAAGTAGGACTCACAGTGACTGGTAAAATGCACAACAAGCATATATGTAATCATAGGGAGGAGTAGGGTCACTAGAAGTATGATTATAGATTCCACACATACCATCTTCATCCATTCAATCCCTTGAACTTTTTTTTGGGGGCCAAAAAACCATATCATCCATAATTTCTCCCATGTTTATCTAAGGCATCTAAAATAAATTTGGTCAATACCATAATTGAATAATGTCTCATGGCCAATAAGGATGTACTTATTTCTCACCTCCTTGAGTTGAGAACTCCATGACCTACATGCTTCTACCCCATCCATCTAACCTTATCTCCAACCTGAAACCATACACATGATTCCCATACAAATCCTCCGTCTACTAATCATAACCAATTGTCTACCCCTTCCAACACTAGTAAAGGGGATCCTATCCTAGCCACCTCATCTACTACTAGTCTCCCCACCCAATTATGTCAAAACCCATCTAATTTAAAGTCCAATGATTCTACATCTAAGTCACAAAGAGAAGAGACTCTAACCAACTTGTCATCACCGACATAATGAGATATCCACCCATACATCATCTTAATCCCACCAAGATTAAGTCCTCTTGATATAAATCTAACCAAGACTATGTATATCACTAAACTTGGGGGAATACCATTAATTAATGTCATAATTTTAAACATTATGTACAAGACATCATCATTTGTGGTGACATATAAATTGAGAATGAATCAAATGAATCTACATCCCTGGGTAAACAAGAAGAGGAATGCCAAGATTTCATTCCTTATCACAATCAAGTTCTTCCCTTTCAAATCCAAGGTAAAGACATCACATCCATCTTCTATGATCCCACAATCTTCAACAAATCCTCTATTGAAGATGAATCCTTTCCCCATGAGCCTAATCCTCCCTTTCCTCAAGGATCCTTCTTTTATGGGCCTATCTATGGAAAAACCATTATTCTTCCATCATCTTCCCCTCACTATCATTTCATAGACCCCATGATGAAGGCACACTTGTAGAAAATAAATGTTATACTAGCAGCATCATGACTAAGTTGTTAGATACCCAACCAAAGAACTCTATCACCGCCTTTGTTGGGAATTATGGAAGCACACAATTGATTACCAAGCAACTTAACATGCGAAAATTAACCAGAATCACAAGTAACTAGAATTCAGAAATAACACATGATATGAGAGACAATACACAACTTGTATTAAAACTCTTTTAGAAGGAAATACAACAAAGAATATTGCCACAGTTCTTCTTCCTTACACACCTCTAGGGCTCCCACACCTCTAGGGCATAAACAGTAAATCTTCCCTCAAAGCTCTCTCTCTTACGGTCACAACACATAACTCAAACACAGAGTTGGTGTTCACCTCCAACCAGTCAATATCCACTACTGCCAGTACTCTAGTGCTCCATGCACACCACAAGTGCTCCACGCACTCCACAAGTACACAAACGTACTTCAAGTAGATCTCCCCTAAACTGCAACAACCTGCAACCCAATCTAATCTTACTTATGGAAGGAACTACCTTACCTTCCTCTCTTGCTCTCTTTCTGAGTACACACTATACTCAAAGTAGATCCCACCTGATTCTGCTCCTTATTATGTTGTTGTCCTCCCTGATCTTGCACACCTGCAAATCAATCTGGTTCTACACACTTGCAAACCTAGATCATGCACACACATACACCTACAGATCAATGATCTTACTTACCATGTAAATCTCCTATTGTAGCCATGCACACCTGCTGACCAAGATCCTACACCCCTGAAGAATCTTGCTAATTCTCTAAAACCAGCACCCACACTTGGTACTGCTGTGGAACTAGGAGGAACACCCTTGTTCACCTCACACACAGAAGGAGCTAACTTTGCTCAACTCAAACTAGAACACTTTACAATACAACCCATGAGTCTATTTTATAGATCTCATGCAAACACTAATTAGACATCTAATTACAATAATTAGATTCACAGCTTCCAGTTCAAAATTGGCTCTTGACATGCAAACACTTGTTTCGTTAACTAACTGCTCGTAAAACACGTAGTTCTAAACCACACAGGTGACTGACGTCGGTCCCTGCCTACCTAGGGGTGTCAATGCCAGCCAATATCTGACTGACGTCAGTTGCTCTCCTACCGACATCGGTTAGCCTAACTAACGCTGGTGTCTGTGACACTCCGCCTCTATTTGCATCAGTGAATCTTTTAGCTCCACAACCTAATAATCTCCCACTTGGAGATAAATAGCTATACTATACCTGTACTTGTACCCTATCTAATCTGTTTCCTGGCTTGTATCCCTCTTCAAGATCAATCCTGAAGACCACCCACCACACAACTTGTGGTGCACCTCCTGTCATCGGAGTAACATGCCACATCCAAATCTACAAACCCATGTAGTGAAGTCCTGACCCTGCATAGCATGAATCCCTGCTGCTGGTCCCTCTCAAATACCTGAGAACCCACTTCTCTGAATTGGCTCCTAACTCTCTGACAACACCCACTGCTTGGGCAAACTCAGGTCTATACCAGACCTCATGTGATTTTGGACACTAAACTGTCCAGCCCTTGGTGTGATTCGGTTCTGCATCCTGCATAATGAACCTCCCCAACACCTAATTCACATCAGCTCCCACTAGAGACAAAATCAACCTGTGATCTTCCATGTCTCCCATGACAAAGAATTTTGCTGCTCCAAATTCCTCATGACATGCCACTAAACTAAACTTACCCTTAGCTCAGCAAAACCCTATATGTACAAACCTGCTAGCTAGCATACCATCCACATACAGTAACTGGATAATGTTGCAATCATCATCCACCTGGTAAGACAAACCATAGTAATTACCCTGACATTGACTAAAGCCTTGCTTTGTCATCCATCTGTCAAACCCTGTACCACTATCCTGCAACTTCCTCAAGACCATATGACCTGGCCTTTCATCTCACGTGTCCATTCTTTCTATTCTTTAACTAAGGCATCCATTCATCTCTATGCTTTCATCTAGCTGGGAACCCTACCAAATCTCTTGCTTGGTTCTGCATTCTCTTCATGCCATGCTCCCACTGTTTCCTGGATCCTTCTTACTCTGCAGTCAGCAACTAGTATAAAGAAGAGGAACAACGAATTTGAGGCTTACTTACCCCTTCAGTCCTCCATATGGGCATTTGAGACTCCTTGACAGCTTGTTGTCTGCCCAAAATCCATTATAGTGACCGACCTCGGTCACCACACAATCTGCATCCGATCGACGTCAGTTCTGTGTGCCTGTCCCTAACTACTAACCCTGCTGATGTCGGTGTCCACCTACTACCGACATCGGTCCTCCTGACCGACGTCAGTCTTACCTATTACCGATGTCCGTCCTCCTGACCGACGTTAGTCTTACCCTGCCTGACATCACCAGCTCTGGTCTGCACATGACTGACATCGGTGCCTGTCTGTTCGACACCGGTTCCTCCTGATCGATGCCAGTACCTATGTTTTCTTGTGAGTTATGACTTTTTACCTGTGAGCTCCTTTGAAACAAAACCCATGTTCAAACTGCCCTGCTCAGAAGTATCCAGCCTTCTCCACTGATCTCTGTCCGCCATCTCCTCCATAAATACCAAGGCTTTCTAGTTCTTAAGTCTGTCAAAGACATCTGACTCCCTGTTAAGAACATGCATGTCCTTCTTGCTCATGTGACCAAGCCTACAAAGCCACGTCTCCGCAACAAAAGAAGAATCAGTAATATAAGCAAGTAGATAAAGAGTACCTACTTTCTTACCACCAGCTAATTCAAGTGCATCTGCTATGAGAGTTCTTGTGCATCTCTCATCACCCAACTTTTCTAAAGAAATTAGCCATATCTTCAATACTGGGACCTGCATGACCTCCTTCAACACCCATGTGTTGGCCGCCTACAATTTCAGCTTCACTTCCCCTTTGCCAATTTTTTGACAAGGCTCACCAACCCCTCTACCTAGGGCTGCATGGAAAGAGGCAACAGAATCCATTATCCAAGATTCAACTTTATCCAGAGCATCCTATGCAGCAACACCTGCAACATCTATTTCTTCATGTTGATCTGCTACCAACCAACAATCTCTTTTTACCTGCTCTTTCTTTCCATAACACTGTAATTGACCATCTGTGCTTTTCAATTCCTCCATTCTTAGTGTACTTTCTTCTACCATTGCTCTACTCCCACTCAATCAGAAACCCCTGAGAGTGACATGTAACCAAACACAAAATTGCTCCCTGCAACCTTAGCTCTGATACCACTTTGTTAGATACCCAACCAAAGAACTCTATCACCGCCTTTGTTGGGAATTATGGAAGCACACAATTGATTACCAAGCAACTTAACATGCGGAAATTAACCAAAATCACAAGTAACTAGAATTCAAAAATAACACATGATATGAGAGACAATACACAACTTGTATTAAAACTCTTTCAGAAGGAAATACAACAAAGAAGATTGCCACAGTTCTTCTTCCTTACACACCTCTAGGGCTCCCACACCTCTAGGGAATAAACAGTAAATCTTTCCTCAAAGCTCTCTCTCTTACAGTCACAACACACAACTCAAACACAAAGTTGGTGTTCACCTCCAACCAGTCAGTATCCATTACTGCCAGTGCTCCACACACACCACAAGTGCTCCACGCACTCCACAAGTAGACAAATGTACTTCAAGTAGATCTCCCCTGAACTGCAACAACCTGCAACCCAATCTAATCTTACTTATGGAAGGAACTACCTTGCCTTCCTCTCTTGCTCTCTTTCTGAGTACACACTGTACTCCAAGTAGATCCCACCTGATTCTGCTCCCTATTGTGTTGTTGTCCTCCCTGATCTTGCACACATGCAAATCAATCTAGTTTTGCACACCTACAAACCTGGATCATGCACACACATACACCTGCAGATCAATGATCTTACTTACCATGTAGATCTCCTCTTGTAGCCATGCACACCTGCTGACCAAGATCCTACACCCCTGAAGAATCCTGTTGATTCTCCATAACCAGCACCCACACTTGGTACTGCTGTGGAACTAGGAGGAACACCCTTGCTCACCTCACACACAGAAGGAGCTAACTTTGCTCAACTCAAACTAGAACACTTTACAATACAACTCATGAGTCTATTATATAGATCTCATGCAAACACTAATTAGACATCTAATTACAATAATTAGATTCACAGCTTCTAGTCTAAAATTGGCTCTTGACATGCAAACACTTGGTTCGTTAACTAACTGCCCATAAAACATGGAGTTTTGAACCACACAGGTGACCGATGTCGGTCCCTACCTGCGTAGGGGTGCTGATGCCAGCTGATATCTGACTGACATCGATTGCTCTCCTACCTTATCCTATCGACGTCTATTAGCCTGACCAATGCCGGTGTCTGTGACACTCTGTAACCTTTCTACAACCTCCTCCTCTATTTGCATCAGTGAAGCTTTTAGTTCCACAACCTAACAATCTCCCACTTGGAGATAAATAGCTGCACTGTACCTATACTTGTACCCCATCTAATCTATTTCTTGGCTTGTATCCCTCTTCAAGATCAATCCTAAAGACCACCCACCACACAACCTGTGGTGCACCTCCTGTCATCTGAGTAACCTGCCACATCTGAACCTATAAACCCATGTAGTGAAGTCTTGACCCTACATACCATGAATCCCTGTTGTTGGTCCCTCTCAAATACCTGAGAACCCACTTCCCTGAATTGGCTCCTAACTCTCTGACAACACCCACTACTTGGGCAAACTCAGATCTATACTAGACCTCATGCGATTTCAGACACTAAACTATCCAGCCCTTGGTGTGATCCGATTCTACATCCTGCGTAATGAACCTCCCCAACAACCTGATTCACATCAGCTCCCACTAGAGACAAAATCAACCTGTGATCTTCCATGTCTCCCATGCCAAAAAATTTTGCTACTCCAAATTCCTCATGACATGCCACTGAACTAACCTTACCCTTAGCTCAGCAAAACCCTGTATGTACAAACCTGCTAGCTAGCATACCATCCACATACAGTAACTGGATAATGTTGCAATCATCATCCACTTGGTAAGACAAACCACAGTAGTTACCCTGACATTGACTAAAGCCCTGCTTTGTCATCCACCTGTCAAACCCTGTACCACTATCCTACAGCTTTCTCAAGACAATATGACTTGGCGTTCCATCTCATGTGTTCGTTCTCTCTATTCTTTAACTAAGGTATCCATTCATCTCTGTGCTTTCATCCAGCTGGCAACCCTACCAAATATCCCGCTTGGTTTTACATTCTCTTCATGCCATGCTCCCACTATTTCTTGGATCCTTCCTACTCTACAGTCAGCAATTAGTATAAAGAAGAGGAACAATGAATTTGAGGCTTACTTACCCCTTCAGTCCTCCATCTGGGCATTTGAGACTCCTTGACAGCTTGATATCCGTCCAAAATCCATTATAGTGACCGACCTCGGTCACCACACAGTCTGCATCCAACTGACATCAGTTCCATGCACCTGTCCCTGACTACCGACACTACCGATGTTGGTGTCCACCTGCTGCCAACGTCGGTCCTCCTGACCGATGTCGGTCTTACCTATTGCCGACGTCGGTCCTCCTGACCGACGTCAGTCTTACCCTGCCCGACATCACTGGCTCTGGTCTGCACATGACTGACATCGGTGCCTGTCTATTCAATGCCGATTCCTTTTGACTAACACGGGTACCTATGTTTTCCTTTGAGTGACAACTTTTTACCTGCAAGCTCCTTTGAATCAAAACCCATGTTCAAATTGCCTTGCTCAGAAGTATCCAGCCTTCTCCACTGATCTCTATCCAACATCTCCTCCATAAACACCAAGGCTTTCCAGTTCTTAAGTTTGTCAAAGACATCTAACTCCCTGTTTAAGAATAGGCATCTCCTTCTTGCTCATGTAACCAAGCCTACAAAGCCACGTCTCTGCAACAAAAGAAGAATCAGTAATATAAGCAAGTAGATAAAGAGTACCTATTTTCTTACCACCAGCTAACTCAAGTGCATCCGCTGTGAGAGTTCTTGTGCATCTCTCATCACCCAACTTTTCTGAAGAAATTAGCCATATCTTCAATACTGGGACCTGCATGACCTCCTTCAACACCCATGTGTTGGCCGCCTGCAATTTCAGCTTCACTTCCCCTTTGCCAATTATCTGACAAGGCTCACCAACCGCTCTACCTGGGGCTGCATGGAAAGAGGCAACAAAATCTATTATCCAAGATTCAACTTTATCCAGAGCATCCTGTGTAGCGACACCTGCAACATCTATTTCTTCATGCTGATTTACTACCAACCAACAATCTCTTTTTACCTGCTCTTTCTTTCCATAACACCATAATTGACCATCTGTGCTTTTCAATTCCTCCATTCTTAGTGTACTTTCTTCTGCCATTGCTCTACTCCCACTCAATCAGAAACCCCTGAGAGTGACCTGTAACCAAACACAAAACCGCTCCTTACAACCTTAGCTCTGATACCACTTTGTTAGATACCCAACCAAAGAACTCTATCACCACCTTTGTTGGGAATTATGGAAGCACACAATTGATTACCAAGCAACTTAACATGCGGAAATTAACCAGAATCACAAGTAACTAGAATTCAGAAATAACACATGATATGAGAGACAATACACAACTTGTATTAAAACTCTTTCAGAAGGAAATAAAACAAAGAAGATTGCCACAGTTCTTCTTCCTTACACACCTCTAGGACTCCCACACCTCTAGGGCATAAACAGTAAATCTTCCCTCAAAGCTCTCTCTCTTACGGTCACAACACACAACTCAAACACAGAGTTGGTGTTCACCTCCAACCAATTAGTATCCACTATTGCCAGTACTCCAGTGCTCCACACACACCACAAGTGCTCCACGCACTCCACAAGTACACAAATGTACTTCAAGAAGATCTCCCCTGAACTAAAACAACCTGCAACCCAATTTGATCTTACTTATGGAAGGAACTACCTTGCCTTCCTCTCTTGCTCTCTTTCTGAGTACACACTGTACTCCAAGTAGATCCCACCTAATTTTGCTCCCTATTGTGTTGATGTCCTCCCTGATCTTGCTCACTTTTAAATCAATCTGGTTTTGCACACCTGCAAACCTGGATCATGCACACACGTACACCTACAAATCAATGATCTTACTTACCATGTAGATCTCCTATTGTAGCCATGCACACCTACTGACCAAGATCCTACACCCCTGAAGAATCATGTTGATTCTCCAAAACTAGCACCCACACTTGGTACTGCTGTGGAACTAGGAGGAACACCCTTGCTCACCTCACACACAGAAGGAGCTAACTTTTCTCAACTCAAACTAGAACACTTTACAATACAACCCATGAGTCTATTATATAGATCTCATGCAAACACTAATTAGACATCTAATTACAATAATTAGATTCACAGCTTCCAGTCTAAAATTGGCTCTTGACATGCAAACACTTGGTTCGTTAACTAACTATCCGTAAAACGTGCAATTTTGAACCACACAGGTGACCAACGTTGGTCCCTGCCTACCTGGGGGTGTCGACGCTGACTGATATCTAACCGACGTCGGTTGCTCTCCTGACTTATCCTGTCGACGTTAGTGGGCTTGACCAATGCCGGTGTCTGTGACACTCCACAACCTTTCTGCAACCTCCTCTATTTGCATCAGTGAAGCTTTTAGCTCCACAACCTAACAATCTCCCACTTGGAGATAAATAGCTGCACTGTACCTGTACTTGTACCCTATCTAATCTATTTTCTAGCTTGTATCCCTCTTCAAGATCAATCCTGAAGACCACCAACCACACAACCTATGGTGCACCTCCTGTCATCCGAGTAACCTGCCACATCTGAACCTACAAACCCATGTAGTGAAGTCCTGACCTTGCATAACATGAATCCCTACTGTTGGTCCCTCTCAAATACCTGAGAACCCACTTCCCCGAATTGGCTCCTAACTCTCTGACAACACCCACTGCTTGGGCAAACTCAGGTCTATACCAGACCTCATGTGATTTCAGACACTGAACTGTCCAGCCCTTGGTGTGATCCGATTTTGCATCTTGTGTAATGAACCTCCCCAACACCTGATTCACATCAGCTCCCATTGGAGACAAAATCAACCTGTGATCTTCCATGTCTCCCATGCCAAAGAATTTTGCTGCTCCAAATTCCTCATGACATGCCACTGAACTAACCTTACCCTTAGCTCAGCAAAACCCTATATGTACAAACCTACTAGCTAGCATACCATCCACATACAGTAACTGGATAATGTTGCAATCATCATCCACCTGGTAAGACAAACCACAGTAGTTACCCTGACATTGACTAAAGCCCTGCTTTGTCATCCACCTATCAAACCCTGTACCACTATCCTGCAGCTTCCTCAAGACCATTTGACCTGGCCTTTCATCTCACATGTCCATTCTCTCTATTCTTTAACTAAGGTATCCATTTGTCTCTGTGCTTTCATCTAGCTAGCAACCCTACCAAATCTCTCGCTTGGTTCTGCATTCTCTTCATGCCATGCTCCCACTATTTCCTAGATCCTTCCTACTCTGCAGTCAGCAACTAGTATAAAGAAGAGGAATAATGAATTTGAGGCTTACTTACCCCTTTAGTCCTCCATATGGGCATTTGAGACTCCTTGACAGCTTGTTGTCTGCCCAAAATCTATTACAGTGACCGACCTTAGTCACCACATAGTCTGCATTCGATCGACGTCGGTTTCATGCGCATGTCCCTAACTACCGACCCTATCGACGTCAGTGTCCACCTGCTGCCAATGTTGGTCCTCCTGACTGATGTCAGTCTTACCTATTACTGACGTCGGTCCTCCTGATCGATGTCGATCTTACCCTGCTTGACATCACTGGCTCTGGTCTGCACATGATCGACATCGATGCCTATTTGTTCGACGCTGATTCCTCCTGACCGATGCCGATACCTGTGTTTTCCTGTGAGTGATGACTTTTTACTTGCGAGCTCCTTTGAATCAAAACCCATGTTCAAACTGCCCTGCTCAGAAGTATCCAGCCTTCTCCACTGATCTCTGTCTGCCATCTCCTCCATAAATACCAAGGCTTTCTAGTTCTTAAGTCTGTCAAAGACATCTGACTCCCTGTTAAGAACATACATGTCCTTCTTGCTCATGTGACCAAGCCTACAAAGCCACGTCTCCGCAACAAAAGAAGAATCAGTAATATAAGCAAGTAGATAAAGAGTACCTGCTTTCTTACCACCAGCTAATTCAAGTGCATCCACTGTGAGAGTTCTTGTGCATCTCTCATCACCTAACTTTTCTGAAGAAATTAGCCATATCTTCAATACTGGGACCTGCATGACCTCCTTCAACACCCATGTGTCGGCCACCTGCAATTTCAGCTTCACTTCCCCTTTGCCAATTATCTGACAAGGCTCACCAACCCCTCTACCTGGGGCTGCATGGAAAGAGGCAACAGAATTTATTATCCAAGATTCAACTTTATCCAGAGCATCCTGTGCAGCAACACCTGCAACATCTATTTCTTCATGCTGATCTACTACCAACCAACAATCTCTTTTTACCTGCTCTTTCTTTCCATAACATCGTAATTGACCATCTGTGCTTTTCAATTCCTCCATTCTTAGTGTACTTTCTTCTGTCATTGCTCTACTCCCACTCAATTAGAAACCCCTGAGAGTGACCTATAACCAAACACAAAACTGCTCCCTGCAACCTTAGCTCTGATACCACTTTGTTAGATACCCAACCAAAGAACTCTATCACCACCTTTGTTGGGAATTATGGAAGCACACAATTGATTACCAAGCAACTTAACATGCGGAAATTAACCAGAATCACAAGTAACTAGAATTCAAAAATAACACATGATATGAGAGACAATACACAACTTGTATTAAAACTCTTTCAGAAGGAAATACAACAAAGAAGATTGCCACAGTTCTTCTTTCTTACACACCTCTAGGGCTCCCACACCTCTAGGGCATAAATAGTAAATCTTCCCTCAAAGCTCTCTCTCTTACGGTCACAACACACAACTCAAACACAAAGTTGGTGTTCACCTCCAACCAGTCAGTATCCACTACTGCCAATACTCTAGTGCTCCACGCACACCACAAGTGCTCCACGCACTCCACAAGTACACAAACATATTTCAAGTAGATCTCCCCTGAACTGCAATAACCTGCAACCCAATCTGATCTTACTTATGGAAGGAACTACCTTGCCTTCCTCTCTTGCTCTCTTTCTGAGTAAACACTGTACTCTAAGTAGATCCCACCTGATTTTGCTCCCTATTGTGTTGTTGTCCTCCCTGATCTTGCACACCTACAAATCAATCTGGTTCTGTACACCTGCAAACCTGGATCATGCACACACATACACCTACAGATCAATGATCTTACTTACCATGTAGATCTCCTATTGTAGCCATGCACACCTGTTGACCAAGATCCTACACCCCTAAAGAATCATGCTGATTCTCCAAAACTAGCACCCACCTTGGTACTGTTATGGAACTAGGAGGAACACCCTTGTTTACCTCACACACAGAAGGAGCTAACTTTGTTCAACTCAAACTAGAACACTTTACAATACAACCCATGAGTCTATTATATAGATCTCATGCAAACACTAATTAGACATCTAATTACAATAATTATATTTGTAGCTTTCAGTTTAAAATTGACTCTTGACATGCAAACACTTGGTTCGTTAACTAACTGCCCGTAAAACACGCAGTTATGAACAACACAGGTGATCGACGTTGGTCCCTGCCTGCCTGGGGGTGCCGACATTGGCTAATATTTGACTGACGTCGGTTGCTCTCTTGCCTTATCCTACCGACGTTGGTTGGCCTGACCGACGCTGGTGTCTGTGACACTCCGCAACCTTTCTGCAACCTCCTCCTTTGTTTGCATCAGTGAAGCTTTTAGTTACACAACCTAACATAAGTCAACATCATAGTCAATATAAGTTTTATCTACATCAAGATCATGTTCAACACAAATATTTGAATTAGATCCCTCATCAGAAACATCATCCCTAATAGATGTTATAGCAGATGATGATTATGATTGAATTTTCTAAGATACATCTAATTTAGACGATAATCACTCACCAAACATATCTTTTAATCTTAATTTAGATGATAAAGTCATAATTGAGTTTTTATAAGCTTTATCAATTGAAGATTGTCAGAATGGATCTGATCCCACCTTGGACATGTGTCTTATAGATAGTCTTAGTGATCCTTTTGCTAAACTTGAGGATATATTCTCTGATGTCAAAAATGGGTCTCCTAGAAACCCTTATGAGGACCATGCTACCCAATCACCACTTATTGACTTCATCATATCATCTCCCCCACCTTCATCCATCATATACCACTTTCTTCCTACCAATTCTCATTTAATCACCTCCCTCCATAATGATGAATATGAACATACATCATTGGACCCTTTCTCGAGTAACATAATAAGTGACACAAATGTAGAGTTTCAAGACCATATTTCAAAATTCATAAATGATAATCAAATCACCTTTGATCCAATAATTCAAAATCAAGAAACTCCACATCAACAACCTAGTTAAAAAGTGTCTTCCCCTAGTGAAGCCCAATGTCAAGAACTAAGTGACAATCAAAGTCATAATAATCTTCATCTATCAAATCAAATTTCAATCTCCTCTATTGAATCCCAATGTTAGGCACCAAGGGGAAGTCAATATATAATCAAGTCAAAAAATCAAAAAAATGTTAGAAACACTATTAGTATGGTTGATAATCCTTCAAATAATTAGATCAAAGATGAACTATAAAGTCAAAGTGTCTTGGATATCTTAAAGTATTATGTCCATGGCACCAATAAAATATATAATTTCCATCATCTCCAATGATGTGTGTAATTTATAATCCTAATCCCCAAAAACCCACCACACCTTCCTATTATGATCTCATAATCTCATCAAGTCCTACCATCTAGTTAAATCCAATACACCCCCATCAACATCAAGCTTTAATACAATCCATATCTCACATCAAATTCCTGATCAAAATTATCTCTCATATGGGTGATGAATACACTTGGTCTAGATGTTTAGAGGGGTCTCAATCAAGAATCACCAAATGTCACACATACCTCAATACATCCATTAGTGATAACATGATCCTAGCATCACACATCTTTAGAATAGGTGTTGACTTAAGATCCAGTAAGTGTTAGCATTATTACATCTTGTACCCATATACAATAAATTTAAAAGTAAAAAATCAAATCAAATCAAATACACAAAAGTCAAAAAAAAATGTAAAAAATAAAATAAAATAAAAATCATTCATTTAATAGTAAAAACCAGTCTTTTGATGCCTTGGGGAAGTACCATGATAAAAATAATTTCTAACATCATGGTAAAATGAAATATTATCTGCATTATACCTCAACATTTTGGGGAAAATGCAATCCATCTTTTGTCATTCCCATCCATGCCATATCCCTTTGTCCATTGTTCCTACACATCATCTGTCATCATATCATGCATCCTATTATTTTGATCATTCCTTCCCATCTTGACATTTATAATGGATTGTAATATGTCTTTATAAATGTTTTGGAATAATATTGGCATATCCTCTAATTGATACTCATATAACTAAATATATGGTTCCCTCACAATGTGGTCATTGGTAATCCCTAGTCTATTCTCCATTAGTCCTCTTTTTCTTTTTCACATTTCCCCCATCCTTTTGTCATCCCATCCATTGTTACATCCATCATTATCTAGGTTGATAGGCTTGATATTCCCTTTTCTATTAACTCCATTTTTACAATGTACATACATATCCCAAAAATTGCTAAAACATGAAATATGACAAAAAACCCTACAAATTATTAAATTGGGAAAATCCAAAATCATATAAATTGTCTTGTATCATCTTTTCATATGTCATAATCATCCTATTCTCCTTATCCCATATCCTAAGCTATCCATGTCATTCAGTCGGGTCATATGTCCTAGTAGACTTATCTTGAAATCCTAGCCCTTATCCCTAATCTTATCCTAATTTAAATCCCTAGTCTACTCCAAGTACATACCTTGTCCAAGTTCCTATCCTTAATCCATACCCTACATAATCATAATCCAAATATAAACCCATATCCTTAATCCACTTTCACATCACATCATGATTTTCATGGCTAACCTAGTCCAAATCATCACCTAATAAATCATCTCATCGACTCTCATCCAGACAATTAGACAAACCACAATGACATTGCATGTAGATACTTGTATGTGTTACTTATATGCTCTTTTGTTGTTTGATTTTTTTTTGCATTATGTAAATATGAATGTCTTATGTTTGTTTGTATATGTTTCTTTTTATATCTTGCATCATGTTTATTTTTGTATATCGGGTAATGAACAAAGACGTTATGATGACACCAAAAATTACAATGATGCTTTTAGGTGCCCTACAGAGTTCACTATTTGCCCCTTCTTCATGCATTATGGCACAATGTCCTCTTGGTCATATTTATATCATGGGGCATATTACCAAGTGATATATTTATCAGATTGCTTAGACTATGATGATCCCTATTACAATAATGATGGCTTGATCATTTCTCTTAATCATCTAATCATATTTATTCCATCATCAATTTCATCATCCCAATTCACTGGTCTAATACCCATTCATTCCTTCAACTCCTTTATCATCACATTTTTATCATCTAACCAATCATCTATCATCTTTCTATTCATCAATAACTTGTCTCCCATCATTTATCCTATTCCTCTATCCTCATGACTAACATCTAAGTCAAATCATCTGTCTAATGACTAACATATTAGTAATCATCATCACCCTAATATTCTAATCCATCATCATCAATCTCTTCTAGTTATCTTGTCATCTACCATCTAGTCTAAAATTATCCTGAGGTCTTTTTAGACTATATAGGCAACACTTAATCACATCATGTGTCTAAGGTCAACTCAACCACTTTTTCAACTTTCCCCATCATTCATCATCACATCTCTCTTGTCTTTCATTTGTCAAATCATTGAGATATAATAATCAATAATCAGTATATTGTTCCATCACCATCCCCATAATCATTTCCTTAATATTTTTCATCAATCACCCACACCTATCAATTAGGCCTGAAAAATCACAACATTCATATTTTCTTCCATCAATCATCCACTCTCATTGATTGATCAATTCACCATTTAAATTTTATGGTTTTTTCCCTCGATTGGGGCATGACTAGGACCATAACTTTATCTCTTACTCCCTTGCATATGTCCTTGCTATGGGCATTGTCATTATCAATCACATGGTGGTTCATTGATTTTATGCATTGCATTCTGATTCTTCCCCTTCATCTTGGTCACTTGATGATAATGTTTCTTATCTGGCATCCCCTTCATCATATTGCTTGACTTTAGCTTTGAGTTACACTCATCATTAATCTTATCAAATAATCATCTTAGCTTTGGCTCAATACTCTCCCAATATATGTTATTACTTGGGATATGTCGATAGCTCATGACCTTTATCATCTTGGTCTGTAGCTTTCCTTGGCATGTGCCCTTCCCTAAGATATGTCAAACACTTATGGCATTTTATCTAATCATCATCAGTCATCTCTACTCCTTGTACATGTGTCTTTTCTAGGGGCATCATCAATTTATAGTTCACTACTCATATTGAGATCATCATCTTCATTTTCTATCTCACATCTCGCATCTCATCCTTTTGTTTATTTGTCGCATCCCACTCCTCGTTTCCTCTTTCAAGTGGCCATCCATCACATTCTTCCCCACATATCCCCTCGAGGGGGCATCACATCTACTAACATTTATCCATGGAATAGTTTTTCTTTGAAAGACTATTACTCCTTATACTTAATCCATTCATAATGTCCTTTTAAAGAGAGATAAAATGTATACAACTAAATTTGCTCTCTTCATTTATCATCACTAATATTATTAGTAGTCGACACTAATATCGCTAATTTCATCTAACGACCACTAATTCTATGTAATTTTATCTAAAAAATACTTATTAATCCTCACAATCATTTATCTAAAATCTCCCTTTATTCTTATTTATCCATTAACCTTATTTTTACACCACTTATTCATTAATCCACTTAATCCCTTATTATCCACTAATTAATCCCACTTGTTTAATATTTGAGAATTTAAAACTTCTATGATCCACCTACCTAGCTATCCTAGCCTATTCCTAGGCTCTTCTACATCCTTAGTCCCTAATCACCTATCCTAATTCCCTACTATTCTTACTTAGCCCCTAAATAGATTATAGAATTCTCTAATTCTAGAATTCTCTCTAACTTAGCCCCTTTCTCTCTAGAAGCCTCTATTATAGAGGCTTCCAAGGAATTTTCAATTCCTTAGATAAACCTCCATCATGGATCTTCCCAACCCAACTTTGAATATTAGTCATTGATCTTCCCTCCATGGCCTATTTAAACAAGCCACTCCTCCATGGTCAAAACAATAAATAAATCCATAAAATATCCATGCTAATATAATCATTTCATACTATTATTAATCAAGTCTTAAAGCCAAAATCATGCCAAAATTTTGAGTTTACTCATAGCAATCCAACAAAACAAAAATCAAGAATCACTAAAATCTACTTGAAAATCTTAGAGAGAAAATAAGAGAAGGCAATGGTAAGAATCTTCCTATTATTTCTAATTTTCTTCCATAATCTATCCCTTTGATGTTATTATATTTTAAGTTAAATTTACTATATATAATAGTTTAAATTCATAATTCAAAAATATAATAATACAATTACTACTCATTTAATATCATCAATTCTTACCCAATTTTCTATGCCTAATTCTCAAACCTTGAAATAAATTATTGTTGATATTTAAACTAAGATTTTATAATTGAATCAAGATTCTTCTAGAATAGACCATTCGACTAATTTTAATGCATTATTTAATACATACATCTACAACATAGAAAATGAAAGCATTCTTTTGAAAAAAGTACAAAATAGAGACACGCTACAACTTACAAGTTATTTTTTTATTATCTACAAATAGAATATTATTTTCTTAAGAACATTCAATTTTAAGAATTGTTCTAAGTCCATGCATATTTTTTATTAAGGTTTTAACATTAAGTATATTGAAGAGGAAAGACTATTACATGTTTGTTTTGAGAAGATATCTCTCTATATAGCTGTAAGGTGAAGGGAGATTCTCACTTTCTCCCTAGTTACTACGTACGTATGCATGTAAGGTGGTTCTTGTAACATATTTTTCAATAATATACATAACCGTTAAAACATGAATGTAGTAAAACATTTGATTAATGCCCCTTCCCTTTTTAGATCAATGTCTTTGTATTTTTTTTTTTTAAGAAATATATCTATATATTAATAAAATATATAAATTAAGACTCTTTTACCTATGAGTTTACATAGAGTTTCTAGAATGCATAGTTAATGTATGAATTAAGACTTTTGTTACACATATTTAGATAACAATTCCATTTTCCACGTGTTTATTTAAACTATTTAAATGAATGTTAGTTTATTTTTTTTAAATATTTTTTGAACTATTCACATGCAAACTATTCATAATTTATTAATATATATATATATATATATATATATATATATATATATATATATATATAATTTTATTTTCCACGTGTATATTATATATTTATATTTATTTATTTATTTATTTATATATATATATATATATATATATATATTCTTGAATGTGTTATCAAAATTCGAATTCAAAGTGATAAAAAGAAATTTGATTATTTAATTTAGAATAAGAAGTGTGTGTGTGTGTGTGTGTGTGTGTGTATGTATGTATGAATGTGTTATTAAAATTTGAATTCAAAGTGATAAAAAGAAATTTGATTATTTAATTTAGAATAAGAAGTTCGATAGTTATTAATAAAAGAGAATTTATATAATAAATATAAGAATGGTATTTTTTAAAAAGTTTTTTTTTTAGGTTTATATATTTTAAAAATCTAAATAATACTAGTTTCATTTATTTTTAACACAAAATTAATGTATTCATAAAAATACTTAAACAATATAATAATTATCAATGATCATATAATAAAACACACATTAATGGTTATACATAGATTAAAAAATGTAACACAAATCAATGATCACACATAGATGACATAATAGTTAGATAATAAGCATGCTATATATTGTACATAAATCATTATATAATGTAATGTATGAACACATCATATAACACACAATAGCATCACCATACATAAAAAAAATAATGCTAGCCTACAAAATAAATTTATATCACAATCATATACATAAAATCACATCCACAGGGAATAAAACCCTAATGAGTATATGAAAGATTATTTTATATGTAAACAATATAAGTAGTTCAATATAAATAATGGAATGGTGATTGAAATATATAACTTATATAAGTGAAGTAAGATTCTCTTAGTATAAGCATGCCTTAAATATAGAATGGTAACCTCTATTGATAAAGAGTGTCTTGTATATATATGTTCACAATATATAACATATATGTTTTGCATCCTACTCATGTATATTTTGAAAAGTATGTGTATAGAAAATAAATATGTAATCTACTATATATGATAATTAACGTAAATAAATCATGTAACAATAAAAATATATCATAAATAAACTTTATTTTTTAAATATTTTACATTTTTATTTTAATTTTGAAAATTGAAATATATTCCTACTTACCAATAATCCTATCAATGAGATGATTGCTTGTAAGTCTTGGATTAATTTTTGAAAATATCACATGATGTGAGTGAAGATTAACATAAATATTTATATCCAAATTATAAAAATGATCATGTGCTATAATATATCCATCATTACTATTATAGCCACTCTGATTATTTATATGCTATGTACTACAAATAATTATAGTAATCTTCAATTTTTTGTATACTTGAAAAATGTGTCTGCATTTGTTGTGGAGTAAGGGGAAGCTTGTAAAACTAACTGAGGATGTAATGGGGTATGTTGTGCTCCTAATCCAAGAATGTATTGATAATTTTTTAAACTCAATATATTGAATGTAAATCATATATATAAATGATCAAGAGAGAAGATACTTAGCTAATATTCTATTATTTATTAGTCACTATTTATGTATAATCTTAAAAAATGCTTAAATATAATAAGATGTTATAGGTGAAGCCAAGACACTTGTAGTGACAAGATCCATCTATTGTTTGCCAATATTGTTCATGTGTATTTTTCCTGTGTAATCTGCTACAGATCGTTACATCTGTCTAATTTTTTTTTTTTTAATTTATTGCTTCTTAGTCTTATGCATAAATCTCTATTTTGTCTTCCTTTGCCTTGAACGATAACTACACTTTTAACACTTGCTTTCACTGAAATAAAGGCATAAAAGATGAGTTGGACACTCGAACCACTCTCCATGGAGTGATTGAGTGTTGTCTACATTCTAATACTCCAAATAAGGTTCAAATTATATATAGCTCTCTAATTTACGTGTATGTGTGCTCAATAGAATTTTACTACAATACAATACAACTCTTTGACCTTTGACAATTGAAAATATGCAACTTTGACCTTGCATTAGTGTTTAGATTTGAATTTTAAGACTTTTTAGATTTGGATATTTTTAGAGAGTGCTTCAAGGGTGTGTATATATCTCTCTCAATATGTACTTAATTTTCAATATAATTTTTTAGTAGTGATTGTTAGGAATATTAGTTTAGTGCTCTGCATTTTATATTAGTTATAATATTGTGTGAGCACAATAAATTTTTGAGTAAATTGATAATGCAATTCATGTAGATACGATTTTAAGAAAGAATAAAGGAGTGATATTAGGAAAAATAAATAGATTATTTAAGAGATAGAATGGGAGTTTTGTGGGATAAGATATATGCCTAATTCCATCATTTTAGGAGTACAATAGGCTATTTAAATGTATTAAGTTTCAATGAATAATAAATTACATTGTGATCCACCAAAAATTTGTGTTATGCACATTTTTGAGTTTCAACTCTTCACTATTATGGGGTAATTCTATTAAAGGTATCAGAGCACATACCCTATGAGACCTCTCTATAGTTTAAGTTTTGCTCGTAATAAAAGTTTTGGAGTGAAGACCGCATACACTGATCTTTTCATGTAATAGGACCTCAATCTTTTTGTCATGGTTTTGCAGTGCAAACCACCGTAATTTCTAGTGTTAAATATATACAATTACAGTTTTTGAGATCTGGTCGTACCAGGCCGTATGTGAGGATTTATTTTATGAGTTTGGTTTGATCTAAGTTTGTTTGACCAGGCCGTACACCATATTCTGTGTTATCTACAGAAGGGTTTGAAGAGTTTTTCTTTGCTGCGTATTTGCATTTTGATCGGTTTGATCTGCATTCAGATCACATTGGTATTGTATTGTTTTGGTATGTAGTCATTTTGCATTGAGGGTTCCACCATTAGGTGTTACCATCACTGCACATTCTATTGCAAACGATTTGCGTTGTTTTTGAAACGATTGCATTGAATTAAGCGAGCTGTCTTTGTATCAACCTAACTCGGCCCTGTTTCAATGGTGATACCGACGACAATAATAGAACTCACTCCAGTGGCATACTCTGTTTCGGTTCCCTTCATATCCACATCATCTTTGGAGAGAAAAACACATTCACTTCTTCTCTGATTTCTAACGACACTAATACGCAGATCCGACGTCAAGCTCCACCTTGATCAGATATGTGTTTCTAAACGGCTTGATTTTTTTGGATGTTTAGGCCTTTGTCCCAGCGACCCTATCTCTTCTTCGAGCAGTATGAGCTATCTCCAACTCAACTCACATTGAGCTCTAGACACGAAGGCACCCAATCCTCATCCAACGCAACGCTTCCCGACTGTCATGCACAAAGCTCCCGGTTTTAATAAACCCGTGGTATTTAGTTTTTAGTGTTTTATATTTAACTTAGTTTTACATGGTTTAGATTTTTTTTTAGGTTAATTTTAGTATTGAGAATTAAAGTTTGACTTTGTTTTTGTCGTCTAGTTTTTAGGTTTATATTTTTATTATTAGTTTTTTATTTTAGTGATATTTTTATTTTCGTCAATGTGTTGTCATTTTGAGTCAAGCCTTCTTTTGGTCAGAAGCATTAAATGAATCTTTAAAAACAATTTTCAATAAATCATGAATGATATATGATCTTGAATCTAATACATGTATTCTCGAGCGAAGTTGACATCCATCTTAGGGGGAAAGGGGGAATATATAGTTGGTTAGTACTTGTAGTTCTTCTTCTCATGTTCACATTAAGGGGGAGTTCACATTAAGGGGAGGATGTTAGAAATATTCATTTAGTGTTTCACATTGAATATTAGTTATTATAATATTGTGTGAGCATAATAAACTTTTGAGTGAGTTGATAATGCAACTCATATATATATGATTGTGAGAGAGAATAAATGAGTGATATTAGGAAGGATAGAGAGATTATTTAGGAGATAGAATAAGAGTCTTATTGAATAAAATATATGCTTAACTCTATAATTGTAGGAGTTCAATAAGATATTTAAATATAATAAGTTTCAATGAATAATGAATTATATTGTGATCGACCAAAAATTTATGATGTGCAAATTTTTGAGCTTCAATGCTTCACCATTAAGGGGTAATTCTTAAGTGAAATAGACCTTAGGCTCGATGTGTATTTATAAATGATACTTTGGTAATTTCCCCTAATAAATGACATGTGAAACATGTGTAGGTAGACCTCCAAGAGATATTTGAATTTAAAAAATAGTTGTTAGAGATCTTGGGACACTGCCAGCAAAGATGAGCATTACTGGTAACTGCTAGCTTATAATTAATTCCAAAACTATTTAGGAAAGTAAAAACAATGATCTTGAATACGGAAATAGTTTGCTTATGATTTTAAATTATTTTGGCATAGATTAAGGAGATCTTGAGTATGAATGACAACAAATTGGGATGGCCAAGTTGATAGATAAATAAAAATATATGAGAGAATATGAGAAAGAGTCAAATATGTATGTACAAATCATGTATGTTAAAGATGGGACAAAACTAATGTTTCCAAGTATTTGATATCAAATTTTAGTGTCTAAACAATGCATGAAGTTTGTAGAATCTTTTATGTTAGAATTGCTCAAAGTCCCAAGAGTTGGTGTCACTTTGGACCTTGCAAATAGCTCCTAATTATGGTAATTTAAATCATTAGAAATCAAAATAATCCATAGACATCATTCGATGAGTTCAAATTTGACTGATAAAAATGTTTTAAGATATGAAATTTGTGTAGGATCATGGAATATGGGGAATAATTTCAAATATATTCAATAAAAATGCATTATTTTTGTACATGAAAGGTAAGCTTTAAAAAACCTATGGGAAAGTTGGTTAGAAAAAACCAACTAACAAGAAAAAAAGCTAACGTGAACAAAAAACTAATTAAACTAAACATTTGGATCATTGAAAACAATTCAACAAACTCCCCCTTGATCCAAAGGGGTATAACAGATGAATGAACTGGAGCAATGACTTTGAAGTCACCAAAGGATCTCTGTCATAACTGAAAGTAGTGTATTGTACTTCTAACACTGATAAAAAAATAATGCCACTCCATAAAGAAGTCCACCCCTACGAGCTATAGTAAAAAATCACTAATAAACATGAACAAAGTATGCTCATCCCTGGTGATCATCATATCGTACTATAATAGAACATTATCAGACACGTCCAAGTACATTGACCCACATAAGGTTCTACATAGGAACTCATCTAAGTGAAAAACTTGTACTATGTATGACACATATCTCTGATGTTCAACAAATGCTGATGGCATTTGCTCAACACTGAAGGTGATAGCAACCCCTGTCAACTCTTACTATCACTGACGACTGATCAAATACCAATAAATGTAATATCTTCTCCCCTATCAGGTGAGAGGTGAGAAGCTGTGCATCAAGAGAAACAAAATCAAAAAATCATGTCTACTCCATGTCATGAATATCAAGTATGGAAAGATAAAAATGGAACTGAAAGAAAGAACATAAGAGAAAATTTGCCATTCAAGCATAAACCCAAACTCTAAGAAAATAGCTAATTGGAGAGGGTAATTATCCTCTAGCCTCCAACTGATCCTCCAACCTCCCATCACTGATTACTCAAAATATATTGTCAAGTACATTAGTACCATAGGCCTCAGATATGAGGGACATCTTTTGATTAGATGAAGTGTCAGATTATTTTGAATAACTAAATTAATGAAAATATCTACCACTAGAATGACCCACATAATTTGCTTCAACTTTCTTTTTACATAGAGAATGGGGTCATTGATAAGGACATACATCTGCAAGATGTCCAATACCACCACATTTGAAACATCTAGGTTCTTTCTTGTGTCTGTGAGATTCAGAAGAACCTGAATCATTAGAAGAACTGTGAGAAGATTATTTGTGGTGACGCCTACATTTGGAAGACTTTAGAGAGTGTTGATGTGAATGTTGTGGAGACCATTTAGAATGGTGTGAAGAGTGCCTAGGAGAATGAATCGAAGAGTGTTTTTGAAATTATCATTGTACATGATAATGATCTCTATGATGGGACCTATTCTTTGTATAATGAGCCTCTTCAGTAGGTGTACTCTTCCACCTTAAAAATTATCTCTCATGCTGAGTTAATAACTCACAAATAGAGTCAAAAGTGACACCATTAAGCTTATCACTAAACTGTAACATTTCAACAAAATTAGTGTATGAAAAACTAAGGTCATTTAGCGTAATGGAAATCAACATGTCATCATCAATTTTACCACCAGTTGTGCAGTATTCTTGTTTCAATGTTTTCATGTGAGAGAGATATTCATATACATCTTCATCAATACTAAGCTTGTTATTAAGTAATTGCATTAAGAGATCAATATTTTATAAGTAGGTTTTTTGTCATACAAATCCTTTAATGATTTCCACACTTTTCATGGACCAATTTTAACTAATTCTATATGAATGATAACATGTTTAGTGCAGGATGCTTTTAACAGTGCAAGTGCATGCTTATCTCATTTTTGGTACTCAATCAACTTCGTGGCTTCAGTTGGTGGTGTGGTTTCTTTCTCTATGATTTCCCATAATTAGGGTGTTCTCCATGTTTCTAATCCATTCTTAGTAATTTTTAGGTGATAATTTACCATTTTTTGAGATCAAACTCATAGTTTTTACCATGATCACAAAGAAATATAACAAGAGATGAATGCTACTTGGGGCTTTTCCGTGACCCTCGTAAGTATATTCAAGATACACTAGAAATGTTTCGAACAACCTATCTAAACATAAGTCATAAAATAAAATGAGCTTATTACACCCTTATATCACCATTATAATCTTTGTCTTTCATTTACAAATGAATTTCACCCTTATAACCCCAGTACAAAATTAAAGGAAGGTCAAAAACATGAAATTATGATTAAAATATTCAACCCAAAGGGTTTTGAATCCTTGATTTATCTTTTGTGAGGCAGCTAAAAAAATAATTAACCAACTTGATTATAGTTCTGTGAATTTCTAGCACGCTAATTTTATCAAAATATCATAGAATCAATCAAATCGATACCAAATAAAAAACAAGTGGCAATGTAATCGAGGCAATCATGTGTAAATCCTTTTCCTCCTCAACTATTTGTAATTTTATGCAATCATGATAATGACAAAGTATAACAAGGGGATTACCAAAAATGGTGATCGCACAACAGACTATCGTAGTTTGGATGTTAAATAGTTCATAATTTGTCCAGCGTGCTTATTGGGAACATAGGCCTGTGTCATAAACTATTTGAGAATCCTGTTTGTATAGTTGAATCTATAATTTATACTTGATAATTGATTTATCATTGTATACTATACAAATCTCTCAAATTGATTAGAATAGGCTTCTCTATCTTTCAACGCTATCTTTCAATGCTCCTTTCTTAAACACCATAGACTGCTTCCTCAATGTTATCCAACGCATCTGCCAATCATGCAACTGCATGTATTTGTCTGCAATTTTACTCTTCCCTATGCTATGATACCATTGTAAGATCATGGAATAGGAGGAATAATTTCAAATATATTCAATAAAAATGAATTATTTGTTTACATGGGAGGTGAGCTTTAAAAATCCTACGAGAGATTTGGTTAGGAAAAACTAACATGAAAAACAACCTGAATAACAAACTAATTAAACTAAAATATTTGGATCATTAAAAATAATCCAATAATTTAAAAATTGTAACTTTCACTCTAATGGCTCTAGAAGGCACATTAATAGGGAGCCAAATGTATCCCATGGGGGACATTTATTTTCAATAATAGAACTGACAAGTGTTATGTGCATATTCAATGTGGTTATTTGAGTATCCATGTAATATCCCCAAAAAGAGAAACTACAAGAGTCTGTAATATCCACAAACAGAGAAATCATAGCAACACAAGGAAACATCACAGCCTTGAATTACATCACAACCTTGAATTAAATCAATGGAAACTATTCATGGAAATCATTGGACAAGTAATAATGAAATCACTGGAAAGTATTCAACCCTTGAATTAAATCACTAGCATAAAGGAGATCATCCCATTTAGAGAGGAACACCACTTAATGAGCATACACAACAGTAGTTAGACAACATTAATAGTTAATTAATAAACATCATTAGTAAAAAACATTAATAGTTAATTATTATTTAATTAATAAATAAAGTTCATTAGAAGGAAGGGTGTCACCCTTTGGAAGATATACCCTTGGGAAAAAACATTTGGAGGAGACATATCTTTTGATTGAAGGCTATGTCGGTATTAATAATCAACCAATGGTAGGAAGAGAATCATTCAAAAATATAACCATGTACAAGCAACAACTTTACATTACTTTTAAGTATGAAACCCCTTGATTGTGGAATCAGATTTTAAGGACATAAAACCTTATCATCTCTCTAATCAAAGATGAAACCCCTTGAGGATTTACATTCCATTATTTTAAATCTGAAACTTAGAAGTAACCATTAATCAAGTACATTTTATTATTTAAATTATTATTTTTAAAGTGCAAATCTATATTTATAAAATATTATCTGAAAAGGAATTTTGAGGAATCAAAATTATCATTTAATATTCAAATTAGGGATATTATAGTGGTATCAGATCTATTTTCTTGCTAGCCTATGAACCATGGGGTCACTACATAAGGCTATTATGGCTAATTTTGATCAATACAAAACTCTTTCAGTAGAGATTTGAAAAAAAAAATCGTGTTTAAGATTTTTTGGAGTTGAGTGAGTCATGGAATGAAATAGAGTACTATGAAGAAGATAACCTCTATGCCTTGGAAGAAAGAAAGCTATTAAATATAACTCACCTATTGAAAGATACTAAAGTGAATTTCAATGGTATTATGGATAACCAACAAGGCACTACATGTGCACCTTTACTTTTATAATCCCTTGTCTATCCTAGAGATATAGGAAGTTCACATTTTGAACATGGAGAGCTTTTAGAGGTATGTTTTACAAGTGTTAAGCATGGGATATATTGAGAGTAGATTGGGGGGTGAATCAGTATATCATATATCTATAAAACATTTCCTTAATCAAATTCCACTTAACCAAACATTCAAGATATGCAAAAAAATTAAAACAATAAACATCACACAAGATAGAGAGAGACACCAAATATAACGTGGAAACCCAATGTGGGAAAAACCATGGAGAACAATCTCAAGTATATGAATGAGCACCAACTCAAACAATATTCGTAAGCACCAACTTGCAGTAGCACCAACCCCTTTGCTGAGCACCAACACAGCAACAATTCATGAGCACCAACCCATAGTAGCACCAACCCCTTTGCTGAGCACCAACATAAAAACAATTCATGAGCACCAACCCATAGGAGCACCAACCCCTTTGTGTATACCACATAACTATATCTTAATTTTGTTATCTCAACAAATGATAGTTCATTACAACATCTCTTTCCTCTCTCACCTTTGCTCTTCTAAGCTAGATATAACAAATACAAATCATATTCATCTCTCACAATCGCTCTTCTAAGCTAGATATTACAATATCAAATCAAACTCTTTCTTACACATTACAAATGGCTTCTCAAGCCTTTATTTATAGCTTTCCAAATGAACTTTGGCCTTCCCCCTTTGTGACCCTTCAATCCTCATGGAAAATGGCACCAAACTTGTATGACCCTTCATATCCTTGCCTTTGAAAAGTCATGTGGTGACCCTTCATGATCAAAAACGTCCTTCCCTCTTTTGTCTTTATCTTGGTGACTTTTCATATTTCTCAAAGTGTCCCTTCATGAGAAATTGTGCCCTTCCTCTTTTATCTTCACTTGGTGACTCTTGGAACTCCCCAAGATGACTCTTCATGGGAAAAGCCATCCCATTCTTCTTTTGTCTTTACGTTGTGACTCTTTGACTTCTCCATGGGCCCTTTTTTTGTCTTATATGAAACCAAAAATATATTCGTTAATATTAAATAAATATTAACACACATTAGCCAAGATATATCTATTATAAACATCATTAAATGCAATGTGGCCTTTATCACCAATAATTCTAAACCTTTGACATCAATGACAATATTTCCAACAATCTCCCCCTTTGTCATTGATGGTAACCTCAATCTTGAAACTACCACAACTTGTCACCTGCACATACTGTCATCTAAAAATATATAGTAACTCCCCCTTACTGTAGCAACCTATACCTATTCCTTGTACCTATTTTTGCACCTGTACCTGTACCTATTATTCTCCCCCTTTGGCATCAATGGCAAAGGGCCTACTTGGAGCTAACACTGAACTCCCCCTCAACTGATGCTGAACATCAATGGTGGGAAGTAAAGGAAATTACTCCCAGCTTCTCTCATAGATACTCAAATGTGTCTTTTGATAGTGTCTTTGTGAAAATATCTACAATCTACTCTGTAGTACTAATATATTCCATCTTAACCTATTGATCTGCAACCTGCTCTCTCAAGAAGTGATATCTAATGGGAATATGTTTTGTTCTTGAATGCATTACTGGATTTTTTGAAATATTTATAGCACTTGTGTTATCACAAAAAATAGAAATAGGTTCATCATACTTTACCTTGATATCTTCCAAATTTTGCTTCATCCAAAGCACGTGAGTACAACACAATACTGCTGCAATATATTTTGCTTCAGCTATAGAAAGTGATATTAAATTTTGCTTCTTGCTTAGCCATGATACTAAGTTATCACCAAGGAAGAAAGCTCCTCCACTTGTACTCTTTCTATCATCCAAGCACCCTGGCCAATTTGAATTTGTATAAGCAACTAAAGTGAAATCTTTACTTGTGGGATACCATAATCCATAATCCAATGTCCCCTTGATATATCTGAATATTCTTTTCACCAACTGAACATGACTATCTCTTGGAGATGACTGATATCTTGTAACCATACCTACTACATGCATGATGTCTGGCCTCGATGTTGTCACATATAAAAAACTACCAATCATAGATCTATACAAAGATTGATCTATAACAAGTGAATCTTCATCTTTGCTCACCTTATTTCTTATATACATAGGTGTGCCAACTAGTGCACAATCCTCAAAACAAAATTTCTTCAACATTTCCTTGGCATATTTACTTTGAGATATGAAAATTCTTTTATTTGATTGAAATATTTGCAACTCTAAGAAAAATGATAATTCTCCAAGCATAGACATCTCAAATTCTTTTTGCATTCTATCAAAAAATTCTTTCGTCATATTTTCAATATTTCCTCCAAAAATGATATCATCAACATATACCACAAAAATCAATTAATGCTCACCTTCTATTTTGATGTAAATATTACTATTAGCAAATCCTCTCTTGAATCTTTGATCTTGCAGGTACTTATCAAGTCTTGCATACCAAGCTCTATGAGCTTATTTTAATCCATACAATGCTTTCTTCAATCTGCATACATGGTTACTAACATTCGAGAGAATAAACCCCTTAAGATACTCAATGTAGACCTCTTCTTCAAGATTCTCATTTAGGAAGGCAAATTTGACATCCATCTGAAAGACTTTGAAATTTTTAAACACTACATATGTAAGAAACATTCTAATAGCCTCTAACCTTTCCACTGGTGCAAAAGTTTCTTCAAAATATATTCCCTCAATGTGAGCATATCCTTTACAGACTATCTTGCTTTATTTCTGGTCACTTCTCCATTTTCATTTAATTTAACCCATTTTGCTCCTATCACATTGTGATCTTTTGGTCTAGGCACTAATTCCCAAGTATCATTCTTTTCTATTTGATTTAATTCTTCATCCATAGCCTTAACCCAATGCTCATCATGTTTAGCTTTTGAAAAAGTTCTAGGCTGAATTTTAGATAACAAAGAGAAATCAACTTGTTCAAATTCACTTACCATCATTCTTCTGGTGCAAATTCCTTTTTTTATATCCTTGATGATGTCACTTTCATTATGATTTATCTAAACATATTTGGATGGAGTCTTGGTGCCCTTTTTCTCCTTCTCTTTTTCCTGATCTTCATCTGATTCTTCAAAGCCTTCCTCTTCAATAATTTCAAGAATGTCTACTGGATCACTGATTCTTTGTGTTCCATCTTCTTCTATCCTGACGCTTACACTTTCAACAATTTTATTGGTTCTTTTGTTATAACATTTATAAGCATTACTTTTGCAAGAATAACCAAGAAATATACCTTCATCTGCTCTGGATTCAAACTTACCAAGTTTTTCATTAGTTCTCTTTATGAAGCATTTGCTACTGAAAACTCTAAAATAATCAACTGTTGCTGGTTTGTCTTTCCATAGCTCATAAGGAGTCTTGTCACTGTTGACTCTTAATAAATCTCTATTTTGAATATGCACTGATGTACCAACCACCTCTCTCCAATATTTATCTACTATCTTGGATTCATTTAGCATTGTCCTCGCCAT
The DNA here is from genome assembly GCA_037957365.1 of Torreya grandis. Lineage (NCBI taxonomy): Eukaryota > Viridiplantae > Streptophyta > Pinopsida > Cupressales > Taxaceae > Torreya > Torreya grandis. The sequence goes on from JARHVA010000602.1 coordinate 3,158,596, forward strand.
CTCTTGAACTGTTCTATTTTTCCATTCAACTACTCCATTTTTCTATGGAGGTTTGGTTGTTGAATAATGTCTCTTTATTCCATGATCTTCACAAAACTTAATAAATTGATCTGACATGAATTCTCCTCCTCGATCTAATCTTAGACACTTAATCTTCAAATTAGTTTCATTCTCAACTAATGCTTTGAACTGTCTAAAAGCTTATGATTTTTTTTTTTAAAACATTACCCAAGTCATACGTGAAAAATCATCAATAAGCAACATGAAATATTTATCACCTTGAGTACTTTGAGTCCTCATAGGTCCTCATAAGTCAGTGTGAACAAGCTCTAGCATCTAAGTGGTCGAGTACTCTTTTATTTTGAACCACCTTCTAGCCTGCTTCCCATGCTGACAAGGTCCACAAAGTGTGTTAGATGGCTTTGTAATCTTTGAAAGATTCTTGACTGCTTGCTTTTTGTTCATTTTGACAAGATTTTCAAAATTTATGTGCCCCATTCTCCTATGCCATAGCCAACTTTCTTCAATCTGACTCAAACAACATTTTTGACCTTTGATGTCTGATAGCATATATAAGTTATCACCTGTTCTCTGAGCATCTGCAACCAATACATCTGATTTTTTTCTTCTAATTTCAAAACCTTCTGCATAAAACTTTAGTGTGTGCCCCTGATCACACATTTGACTTACACTCAAAATATTATGCTTAAGACCTTTTACATATAAAACATGTTTAGTTTTAGTTCTACCATTATCTAAACTTAGTGTACCTTTTCCAACAATTCTGGCAGTAGTATTGTCTCCAAATTTCATTATGCCACCATTGATCTTCTTCAAGGTTATGAACTTTCTCTTGTCTCCTGTCATGTGCCTCAAATATCTACTATCAATAAACCATGGCTTTTCTTCATTTCTTGCATGCAAAGTTGTCTGGACCAACATAAAACCTTCAGGTTGTTTCTTCTACCATGTTTGAACCTTTTTTTTTATGAATGGAGCCTTGAAACTCTGGTCCTTCTTGAGTGACTCAAACATGATTCTATAATACTAAGCTATGTGTCCGAAGTTGTTACACTTGTAACAAATTATGGTCTCTTCATCAAAACTTGATAGAGGAGAAAAAGAGTTGTAGCTTTTGATTGACTCTACATGACTTTTCTTTTCCTTATTTCTGAGACTGTTAGCTCTTTTTCTACATTCTAATTTCTTATGACCATATCCATTATAATAAAAATAGTAACCATAAAAATAGGACCTATTTTTGTATCTCTGACCTAATCGCCTTTTGTAGCTTTGTTCCTTCCAGCCTTCTTTGTCCTCTATATTCTTCACTTCTTCCCTTCTTATTTCTTCATTTGTAAGAGCTTCAACATAGCTCTTCTTCTTTTCAAAACCAATACCTATCTTATTTCATATTGTCTTTTATCTTTCTAATATTTTATTCAGCATATTAGTGCTATTTTCAAATTTTGAATCATTGGCTGCTCTATCATTGATTGCTTTATTTGTTTTATCGAGATCTACTTTTTAAGAAGCAATTTCAATAACATACCTCTCACATTCTTTTCTTACTATTTCCAACTGTTCCATTAGATATTCTTCATTCTTCTTGGCTTCTTCAAAGTGTGCTTGTAGATCTTCAATTATCTCCTTTGACTCCTTTTCATTTTTCTTGATCTAGCGCTTCAATATTCAATTTTTATTTTAATAGCTTTTAACTCTTCTAAGGCACACATGAGTTCTCCTTCCATATTCACTTTGGCTTCATCCTCTTCTTCTTCTTGATCAACTATTATTTTTCTTGTAGAGACACCTTCATGTATGGCCATCTTGTGCTTCCCTGATCTACCTTCAAGCTATAAAACTTTTTCAAAAAGGAACCTGCTCTGATACCAATTGTTAAGCACACGAGATATACTGAGAGAGGGGGTGAATCAATACATCATATATCTATAAAACTTTCCCTTAATCAAATTCCACTTAACCAAACATTCAAGATATGCAATAAAACTAAAACAATAAACATCACACAAGATAGAGAGAGACACTAGTTATAACATGGAAATCTAATGTGGGGAAAACCATGGAGAACAATCTCAAGTATATGAATGAGCACCAACTCAAACAATATTCACAAGCACCAACTTGCAGGAGCACCAACCCCTTTGTTGAGCACCAACATAGCAACTATTCATGAGCACCAACCCATAGGAGCACCAACCCCTTTGCTAAGCACCAACACAGCAACAATTCATGAGCACCAACCCATAGGAGCACCAACCCCTTTGTTGAGCACCAACACAGCAACAATTTGTGAGCACCAACCCACAAGAGTACCAACCCCTTTGTGTATACCACACAACTATCTCTCAATGTTGCTATCTCAACAAATAATAGTTCATTACAACATCTCTTTCCTCTCTCACCTTTGTTCTTCTAAGCTAGATATAACAAATACAAATCATATTCATCTCTCACAATTGCTCTTCTAAGCTAGATATTACAATATCAAATCAAAATATTTCTTACACATTACAAATGGCTTCTCAGGCCTTTATATATAGCTTTCCAAATGACCTTTGGCCTTCCCCCTTTGTGACCCTTCATATCCTTGCTTTTGAAAAGTCATATGTTGACCCTTCATCATCTAAAATGTCCTTCCCTCTTTTGTCTTTACCTTGGTGACTTTTCATATTCCTCAAAGTGTCCCTTCATGAGAAATTATGCCCTTCCTCTTTTGTCTTCACTTGGTGATTCGTGGAATTCCCCAAGATGACTCTTCATGGGAAAATTCATCCTATTCTTCTTTTGTCTTTACCCTGTGACTCTTTGACTTCTCCATGGGCCCTTCTTTTTTCTTATATGAAACTAAAAATATATTCGTTAATATTAAATAAATATTAACACACATTAGCTAAGATATATCTATTATAAACATCATTAAATGCAATGGGGCCTTTATCACCAATAATGCTAGACCTTTGACATCAATGACAATATTTCCAACAACAAGTCCAGAAGTCAATAAAGGAAATCAAGTTCTATTTTTTTTCTTGGAAATGATGCACTTGAAGGTTTTGAATTAGAGATAAATTACACATAGTCATCCAAAATAAAAGATGAATTGGAAGTTGATTCCATTCATGCTTCTTATGTACGAGGGGATTAAGAGGTATTAGAAGACATAAACTATGATGGCATGCTATTGAAAGACATTGATGAATGGCATACAATTAGAAAGGATATTGAAAAGTATTCAAGTGAAATGCATGTAGCCTCTAATACTCAAAAAAATTAAGACATACACAGATAAAGGTTTATCATTTGTGAAAATCATTACTAATGACAGATTGGGAACAAAATCTCAAGTGTTATGTGTTGAGGATCCAAATGAAGAAAATAATTTTTGATAGTGCATAAACCACATATTAAAAAATTATGTGCTTTGTGTATGACTTGCAACTGCTGATAAGTCCAACATGGAAAGTGAAACACCATTTTACTTTGAGTGGTCAGAAGATTTAAAAGGTGTGAAATTTGTTCATGTTTCGAGGCTCCTTGAAAAATTAACTTATCACATAAAGAATAAATATGTGGCCAAGATTTACAATGCAAGGTCATTGGTTGTAGTAGGCCTAGGTGTTGCTTTGTTTGAAATATTTAGACATAAAGATGGTGATCAAAAATACAAGCATAAGGCAGTCTACTTGCAAAGGAGTGTACAAAGTGCACATGGTTCATTATCATGATGGGTTAAAGATATTGAAGAACATGAAACACATCATAATGATATTTGGCCTATCATTGAGAGGCATTCCAAGGTATTTGAGAACCTATTGACCAAACTAAAAATTCTAGATGTGTTTATATTAAATATAGAGCTTACAAATTTAGAATTACAAAATATTTATGGAGAGTTATAAGCATTTTGTATCAATACATCAAAATGTTAGAGGATGTAGGTCCTCAACCATGGATTTTTAAGGAGCTTGAAGTTATCAATAATTTAAAATTCTTATTCTTTGAGTTATATTAACAATAGTCTCAACAGTCTAAACTTGGATATGCATCTAAATTTTTTAAAACTTCGTTAGTGTATAGGGAAGAGGACATTCTTCATGGAAAGTTTGTATTCAAAACAAGGGACCCAAACTTGATATCAAAGAGTTTAAGCATTTTAAAGCCATAAAATATGAGAGTTGACATAGTGACCAAATAATTTCCCTATGAATCTTCAATTGTCCAACATGAACTATGGTTTGGTGTCCCTTACATTATTAAATACATTCCATTTTCTATTTTAGAGGACTGGAAAAGGCCCTTGTTGAAAGACTTGACTTTACATCTACCACTTAAAATGATTATATTCTAGTGCATTATTTTACACCAAACTTAATTAGCTTGTAGAATTTTGAATAAGACCTTGAAATTACAAAATGTGTAGTAGATGATCATTTGATCAAAGTATGGCATAATGAAGTGAATAATATTCCTAATACAAAAGCCCACTTCATCATAAATTGTGATAATGTATTAGGATTTTAACTAGTTAAGTCAAAAGTACTGAGTGAAATGTATGCCTCACTATTATTGGATGTTATTCGAGATATTTCATACCAAGCAGATGTAGCTCCATCTAATAGCATAATTTATGCACCTAAAACATGCATTTTTAAAATAGTGATATATGGTTTCAGCAGAAAGCTATTACTTTTAACATAAAATATCTTGAAATTTGTCAAAACATTTTAGGCCTTAGAGGAAATTTTTGATTTTATATGAAAGAACATGGAAAGGAGTTAAAAAAATACTAGCATGGAATCTAAAACACACTCACAATATTTGAACGAACTACCAAACTTTGATAACAAGTTTCCCTGCCTCCTTTCATTATCTCTTTCAGACATGACAACATTTATCTTAGATCTATTTAGGTTCATCAATATCATAGGTATTTTCCATGGTAAATAATTAGAGGGAGATGTTGATAAAATTTTAAATTTGTTTTAAGATACATTTATATTAGCATTACCTACACAAGTTCTTGTAGGTTATCAAAATCTAGGTCTTATGCATGTAACCCAACAAGTAAAGGATGAAGATGTTAAAAATAAGTCAGATGTGAATTATTCTATTTAGATTATTATCTAATTAGATCCAATTTCCATGAGAGCACATGCTATGGCAATCCTATTTTGGTATATTGTTCATGAGCCATTTTACAAAGAGCTGAGAACAAAGAAGTAACTAGGATATTCCATTTGTTATTCTCCTATAGTCTATCATATTCATGTGGGATTTAATTTCACCATTAAATATTGTAGGAATAGTCCACCATATTTTCCAAAGAGAGTAAATACATTCATTGATAATTTACCCCCAATTATTGAGGAAGGTAAATTGATCGAGTACAAGAGATTATTCTTGATAAGCGTGAAAAGAAGTTAAGAAACAGAAGTATCAGAGAATGTTTATTTAATTTGAATAATATACCAATAGAATATACCACATGGTAAGGTGCAATAATTCTTGAACATATCAATTTAAAATTGCTTGAGGACAAGTAATTTGAGGAAGGGAGGTCTGTAATATCCCCAAAAAAAGAAAATGTAGCAGTTTGTAATATCATTAAAAAGAGAAATCAAAACACAAGGAGACATCATAGCCTTGAATTAAATCACTGGAAATTATTCACGAGACAAGCAATAAGGAGATAGCTAGAAAGTAGTCAACCCTTGAAATAAATTGCCAACATTAAGGAGATCATCCCATTTACAGAGGAGCGCCACTTAATGAGCATACACAATAGTAATTAAATAGCATTAATAGTTAATTAATAAATAACATTAGTAAAAAACATTAATAGGTAATTATTAGTTAATTAATAAACAACATTCATTAAAAGGAAGGATACCACCATTGGGAAGACAAACCCCTTGGGAAAAGATATTTGGAGGAGACATATTTTTTGATTGAAGGCTATGTAGGTATTAATAATCAGCCAATGGTAAGAAGAGAATAATTCAATCATGCATTCAAATATATAATTATGTACAAGAACAACTTTACATTACTTTTAAGGGCATAACCTTTTAATTGTAGAATCAAATTTCAAGGATGGAAACCCTTATCATCTCTCTAATAAAAAATGAAACCTCTTGAAGATTTACATTCCATTATTTTAAATCTGAAAATCTGAAGTAAAGCATTAATCAATTACATTGTATTATTTAAATTATTATTTTTAAGTGCAAATCTATATTTAAAAAATATTATCTCAAAAATAATTCCTAAAAATCTATATTATCATTTAATATTATTATTAGAGATATTACAATCCAAGAGATTTGATGATTTATAAAGAGGAATTATATGTCTTAGATCTTTCATTAAAGAAGTATCACTTGAAATAGATGTAATCAATTTGACATTTATGAATTGAGGAAGGTCATCGATATGGAATAGTATTTGATATAGGATCATAAACTAGATAGGAAACTCAAGAAATAGATTGAATGATTATTTTATCAATTTTAATTCAGAGTTTTTACATTGTTACATGATGCTATATTCCAAACCATGCAATGGGGCATCTTGTTCCATTGAGGGAGGTGGAGGAATGTTCACAATAAATATGGTTTGCATAAGAAAATTAAAGTGTTTGGGAGATGTTCTTATGGATTGAATGAAATTAAATTTAATGGGATGTTAAAAATCTTGGAAATGGATCCCAATTTTCAAATCTAGACTATTAGATGTTCATATTTCATATTGCCTTTGTAAATTTGATGCGTAGGTTTCATACCACCTTTGTACAACTAGAAAACACTCAAGGACATTGGTCAAACTACTCCAATAGCACACAATAACTCTGACCAAATTACTCCTCTTGCACAGACAAGCCAATGAGGTTTGAACCTTGGACCTCATCTTGATAAATTCCCAAACTTTACCAATCAACCAAGACCCCATTGACAACCACTTTTCTTTGTTTTTACTAGAATTGATTGTAGTTTTGATCACATTAATCACAAGGAGGGTTTTGACTGTTTGTTTGAGGAGCTTGATTTGCACTATCTGAATGAATTGGTAAGAGGTTCATGTAAATTCCTAAGTAGGCATTGGCTTGGTCAATGTCTTCATGCGTGTTTATATAATTATAAATTTTTGTGGCATCAAGGAATTCTTCATATATTTTGTAATTTACTACATCATGATCCAAGATTCTAGTAAGGAGAGAAGAATAAGCTAGGTTCATAACACAGTGACAAATTTATGAGATTGACCCTAATTGACATGGAACTAAAGTAATATGAGTATCATTCCATTGAGGAGTTAATTTGGAAGGATTGAACTCTAGAGGATGTGCCTATCTTAATCTTTTTCTAAGCTCTTCTTTACTTATAGGCTAAGGATTCCATTCTCCTAACTTAGGATGTTGTTAAAAGGGGTTTCTCTTAATATTAAAGAGGTTAAAAACTAGTCATGTCCAGATATGTATTAAGCACAATTCATGTGAATTTTTATTTTAAAGTCAAAGCTATGATCATTAGTATCAAATATACCATATTTAGTGGTATGTCAAATTTTGGGTTGAATATGTAATCTATAGGTTTATTTTTGAGGTTGAGGAATCTCATATTGTCTCTTGAGATGATCTTGACTTTTAACTTGACCAAAGGCTTCCTCAAAAAAATTAGGAAAGAATGACTAAGCTTTATATTAAAATCTAGGTTATAATGTAGTAGTAAATAGATTGAAGAGGATTTCATTACCCATATTTTGATCAACTATATGGACCAATGATTTCCATTATTTGATTAAGTTAGGGGTTGAATCATGATCTAGTTGTTTAGCGTTGATAAAGTTACCTAGATTGTCTTTAGGTAAGTTAAATTACTGAATGTCTTGAACTATAGAATTTGCCAAGCTTTCTGATTTGATGATAGAATTAGGGTTGAATTTTTTTACCATTCTCTAACACCACTAGTTAGGGTTTTTTACAATAGTTTGGTAGCCACATATAGGTGTTTTTATTAAACAAATATTCATATATAATTATATAGGGAGGGATGGGACATTGATTAGGAAATAAATATTGAATTTTTTGAGGAGGTCTAATGAATATTTATGTAAGTTGTGTTTGCATTTACCTAAATTGGTTGATGCTCAATGTTTGTGTATGAGCCATTCAATGATATAATTTCTCAAATATCTGAGTAGAGTTTATTTGAGTAATTTTAGTATTGGTGTCAGTTTGAAGGTGGAAAGTGTTAGTTGTAGCACCCACCATAATATTAGTAATTTTATGAATCATGAATGAGGAATTGAAACTTAAAGTCATGATTTGGATTTCATGCTTGCTTGAGAACACATTCAACCTAGTATAAGGGATATGAAGATGAGGAATAATTAGAGGTTGAATCTCTTCAATGGTTTTTTCAATATGTTTGTGGGTGTTGTTTTGAAATTATTACATTTTAAGATTAACTTCAACATATTCATATTTTTATCCCTCATGATCACTATCCTTTAGGGGTTGAATTTATTTTTTATAGATCTAATGTTGACTTTATGAGAAGGAATTGTGGTTCTTTACTATTACTAGAATTTATTTTTCAATTAATGTTGTTTTATAATTATACAAAGGGATGCCATTGGTGTGGCCTATGCTTGGGTATCAAGAAGCTATTCCATTATAAGAATACAAAAATAACCTCTATGCTATAAAGATAGAGAGATTTGTATCTAAGAAATAAATGATTGATAACCAGATAGTCAAAGTGAGAAGTTAAGCTTAGAAGCTAAAAGAAATGAAATCATGAAAATGAGAAAATTAGTAGCTGAGTAAAATTCACATCAAGTTAACTAGAATGTATCTAGGCTTAAAATAGGTATGAAATATAAAGATCCTATAAATAGGTAGAATATAGAAGACCATTCTAGATCCAACATACATAATATGTCAGTCTAGAACTTAGTTAATGGCTCTAGACTAAGATCATGTGAAAATGAAGTTGTAAAGGGTTGATAAGAGGGATCTACATACAATCTCTAAAATAGAGGGTGACAAATCTTAAAAAATTTAAGGTGTCATTAGATGGTAATTAAGCACTATATACACTAAAGGTAATAAATTAAGATCTATCAAGATTGAAATGGCATTAGGTGGTAAAAATATCTATCAAAATGTAAAGATGATACTAGGATGTAAGCAAGAGATATGGGCAAAAACAATGTAAAATATAAAAATAAATTAATAAACATGTGCTAAACTATACTATTTGATACATGAGACAAAAAATTACAAATTATTGACCAAATTACAAATAAAGATAGATTTGGGTTATTGATACTTACTTTTGGTTGATTTTTTATCATATTAATCTCCCCTTGGCTTGTAGTAATTCTTGAGAAAATATTTTAGGTGAAGTCAAGATGGATAGAAGAAAACCTAAGTAGACCAAAGTTGGGAACTCTAAAGACTTAGTAAACCTCGTAGGTGCAACTCCTATTCTTTATATATTCAAGGCCTTTATGATAACTTGTATTCCTTAGGCTATACTCATATTAACAATAAATCCTCTTCCTATTCCTAAATTTGATTTGCAAGTGCAATCATATCGAATTGTTTATTTTATTTTTAAATGACAAAAGGGAACCCTACAAATACAATTAAAAATCCTAAAATCCAAAACACATGTTTAGAAACAATCGTAAACTTGGTTGATGGAATACAAGTAATTTCAAATAAAATAACATGTCATCCACTCAGTCGATGATATCAAAAAAAAAATCACTACAAAACATCATCAACATGCTCAATGACATTATAAATGTGTAGTAAAAGGGGAGAAGAGGTTCTAAAGGTGAGAATGAGAATAGAGGAAGATAAATATACTATTGTTGTTATTATATGAAGGTGTTAGTATGAATGATGGTGCAAACACATCTCTGACAAATTACTATGAACTGAAACACCTTGATCCTCTGTTAATTTCTTTTTTATATTTGTTATTGCACTATGTTCTTATTTGTTCTTTTCTTCTTATCAATAATGTTGTTTTCATCACTTTTATAACTCTATACTATGTTTTACCTCCCTTTTATTCTATTTTGATGCTTCTATTTTCCTACTCACTAGTCTATATAAATTTAAAATCTTGTGCTTCTCTAGAATGTTGTCCTTTTTTTTAATTTCACCCATCTAACTTAATATAATCAATATTAAAGAGGTAGATGGAGTACACTTATGAATGTATATGTGATATCCAAAGGTGATTTAAAAAATGTTAGAGATAGATGAGTTCAAAAAATAGATCAAGATTAATATTTTAACACTCCCTATATGCAAGCAAAAGTGAAGTTGATCTACAAATCAATCCCAACTCAAATAAGATAAATCAAGGTTGTGACCAATATGGATCTACTAAATCAAACTAAGGAATATATTATCATATAATAAGACTAGAAAGGGTTAAAAATCCTCTAATCAAGCAACACCATGTAATAACCATAGCTAAGATTGATAATAATGCAACAATAAAGTAAATATTATCTAGTGATCATTAAAGCTTGTGGAACAAATAGAGGATAAACATAAACAATAAACATGCAAAGTAAAACTCCACTCAAGTTAATGTAGAGGCAATCCTAAGCAAGGACAAAAAATATATTCATCAACCATTATTCAATATGCAAATTTATCTACTAAAATATAAGAGTAAGAGTTAGGAATACTTACCTTGAAGATGAACTCGTTAAGCCTAAACATTTCCCTCGGCTAATGGTGTTTTTCAAGAGGTTGTCATGTATTATTTAATAAAATAAGGATAGACAATGGACTATAGTCTATCCAAAGACCTCTCAATGAATCTCAAGTTTTCACAAGATAAAGGTTCTCCTTCAAGAAGCATGAAACCCTAAGTAATGACTCCTCAAGTATAATGGTTGAAATGAAGATAAATAAGTGAAAATGATTGATTCTCTTAATTTTAAATGAGGTGAATGAAGTGTATATATAGCCTAATTTGACCCTAAGCACTTTTAGAATTTTAGTCGATGCAGTCAACCTAGTTGACATTGTTAGTTGGAAAATAGAGCCATTAGGTCTCAAACCAAGTTGACCTAGGCCAAATTAGTTTTGTAACATGCACTATTCCCAAAACTAGATTGACCCATTTAGCTATATTTAGATAATGGTAAAAATGGGTTTTGCTTAGGCATGGGTTGTTTTAGGCAGTGAATTGATTAGAGAATAGTGTGAGGAAGGTGTCAAAGCTTAGGGAAACATATAAGAGGGGTCTATATTAGTTTTAAGTGGATGTATAGGGAACAAAAATATTATGAAACACCAAAGGTTTACCCACCCCTTCCTTGGTACACCATTTAAGGCATGCACTCAAAGAGATTGAAACTGGACAGGTTCTTTTAAGAGAGAAAGAATCAAGTATTGATAAAGTTTAAAAAAAAATTGTGCATACATATGCCCCCACTAGAATCTCATCACATGTGATGTAGCTGTAACATAGGATGATGCTTTAGGAAAAGACATAGCAATAAACAATGATGAGCTAAATAAATTACAATATTGAGAAAAATAAGATAATTACAAAGAAAGAATTGGAAAATGCATACCTTTACTTACCTTAGTGCCATAGAGTAGAAATGTTGTGAGTCTAATGTAGGGAACATTAGATGAACCTATAAAATAAGGTAAAATTCATTTTTTTGGAAAAAATACATATGGTATGTATAAAAATTCTATATGATGTCAGGATTCCAAAACATCTTTAGGTCTAGAAAAAGAGCTAGTAGAAACAAAGTTATAAGCATAATTTAGAATCTAGTGGTAAATAATTGATAGTTAAATAATTTTTAATGGTAAATATAAATAGGGTAAAAAATTGATTCATTTATAATTTTTCTATTATGAGAAAATAGAGCTTTGAGAGACTTAGAAAAGCATAGAGACTGATGATGGTAAGGAGATGATAGGTGTGGGCTAGAGGATGCATAGCAACAGTAGTTGGTGTAACTCAAGTAAGTGATGAATTAAATTCAAATATTTTGGTATCTTTTATTGAAAATTAAGCGAGTTTTTTTTAAAAAGTAGACACTAGGGGAAAACCATGTCACAAAATTGGCCCTTAGAAAGTTTTAGGTAGAGTAGGAATTATGCAGGTCAATGGGTAGGAAGTGATAGCTGATATAAATGCCTAAGGCATTAATGAAATTAAGTGAAAAATTGTTATCAAAATTGAATGGGGTCGACCATGTTGACTTAGTTAAAATTTGGGTGAGATTGTATTAGGGTCGACTATGTATGAAGTGGCTGATATAGTTATTTGATATGTGGCCAAGTATGTGGGGTAGGGATGACTTAGTTAGAATTGGATGACTTAGTTAGGAGATGGGGCCAACTTCATAAGAAGTGGTCGATTTAGTTTGTTGACTGGGCCAACTTCGTAGGAAGTGGCCAATTTAGATTGTTAACTAGGCCGACTTTGTAGGATGTGGCCAATTTAGTTTTTTAACAAGACTGACTTAGTAAGAAGTGGCTAAATATGATGAGAGCAGGGCCAACTTATTTTTAAGTGGCTGACTATGTTGAAATTAGGGTGTCTTAGTTTTAAGTGGCTGACTATGTAGAAAAAGTGGGGGGGAAGTGACAAAAATAGGTTGATGAAGTAGTTGATTTTTGAAATTAAATATTTTTAGAATGTAATTTTTTTGTATCAATATCTAATACATTCTATCTTGTTTGGCATTTTGTAGAGGTGATGAGGGTTCTAGCATTTAGTGAACATGACATAGCTTATGGATCTACTAGAGAGACTATCAAATGATGATCATGTACGGTTAGCCTCTTTAAGATTTGGAGATATTATGGAGATGTGTAGGATTTAACTTAGTGTTAACTTAGTCATCATGTTACTTAAATATGGGAAAGACTAAACAACACTTTTTGGTGGGAGGTGGATGGGGAAACTATTTTTGGTGACACTGTTATTAGTAAGTAATGGTTTGTGTTTTGAGTATTTTTTTAGATAACTAGATGTATAGTCTTATATTTTTTTTGTAGATAGATGATTTGGAGGTTTGGATGTGTGTGTGTGTGTGTGTGCATGCACTTGTGCACGCATGTGCATGTGTATGGTATAGTGTACACTTGATTTTTGTTTTAAAGATACTACCAAGAAGGATTTTAGATGGGGTACAATAGTTCAGGCCACAACATGATATTTTGGATAGAGTGTTATTGCATCATGATAATACTACCATGGATGCTCTTATTATACTATTTATCTTAGATTTTGCTAATTGGTTTTGATAGGATGGTAAGGTGGCTCGAGAGCTACAAACATGATGGGATGGTATTTAAATACCCCTGGGAGTTGGATATGGATAGGTATGAACTTGGTAGGCATTGGCCCAAGAGTGAGCTACTCATATAGCCATTATGATAGAGTCAAGACGTGTATAGGTCTAGGTGGCCAATTTAAATGGATAGGTTGATGGTCTTAGATCTTTTAATATCTCATTACAATGTACTATCTAGAGGGGATAATCATATGCATCTATGGGTAGTATGGATCATCCACTAAATAGGCATGATAGAGTGCAACCTTAGCACTTTTTGATATTGTACTTGTACATTGTATTATGTTTTATTCTATCAAACTCTTGATGTATGTGGATATGGAAATTTCTTGGTTTATGAGTTGTATTTTTGTCATGGATGTATGGATGTATGTATTTATTTTCAATCTAGCACATGTGTTTTAATTTTGATGTATATGATATGGGAAAATATATGATGGATGATTTCTTTTCTATTATTATGTTAAACACATCCCTAGTTAAAATGAAAACATAGAATGTTGGAAAAGAAGATAAATAGTCATAAAATGTAATACATATTAGATCACGATGGCAAGTGTGTAAAACAAACATATGAAAAATATAGTAAATGGTAAAATGAAGTAAAATAATAAATATCTGTAACAATGTGAAAATAAGAGAGAAACACACCAAATAAAAACAAGATAAGTTGAATACAAAGTAAAGATGGGAAGTATGAAAAAATTGTGATATCAAATGTTTGAAAAACAATCACACCAAATCAAAACAAGATAAATCTTGCTAAGTCAATATGGGAAGTATGAAAATTTTGTAATAAAATGGAAAATTTGTGATATCAAATGTTTGAAAAGTAATCACACCAAATCAAAAAAAAATTAATAATACTTAATCAAGATTCAAAGTATGAGAAATTTGTAATAAAATGGAAAACATGTTTAAATGAAAAAGAAACTTAACAGCCAAAATTTTGATAGTTATTTTGGTGACTAATGGTATAGTCATTTATAAGAATATTTTGTGAGTGATGTCTACTCCTATCCATGGTATTATATTGAAACTCATAAAGATAACACCAATGAGGTGAAATATTGGATATGATATTAGGGAATATGAATGAATTTGTGAGGAATGCCTAGTCTTATCCAAGGTCTTATACTACAACTCACAAGTGGAATAACTCTAGGAGTATGATCAATTAACAAAACATATTCATCAAGGAGTAATATTGGTATTCTTATAGTGAATAAAGGGAATGGAATAAGCATAACATAGGTGTTTATAATCAATCCTTAGTAGACCTGAGATGTACTAAAAATATAGGAACTCACTAATAATTTAGTGACCCTCAAATGCAAAAGATATTTGTTTATAATAGACATGAAAATTTATGGGCAAATAAGTGGAGTACTAAGATCAAGTCATGAAGGTTATATATACAAGAAAATTAAAAAGGACATACCTTCCCATAATGTGTTCCCCACTCCTTAGGAACCCTTATAGAGTCGTTGGTCTACTGTGAAGATTGGGTATTTGTGTGAAAAAGTAGGTAGCGCTATAGAAAATTTTGAATTCCCCTATCCAAATGTATTAGCCTACCATACCCCAATGGACCTCAGCTCTATTATGAGGCCAAATGTGGAGTTTGAGCTTCGATTAACAAAAATAGATGTGTTATGAATCATGTCTTTTATTGTGATATTGACTTTTAGATTTGTATTTTGCCTTTTGATAATTGCCTTTTGTAAATGATTTGGATTTTAACTTTTTTATGGATTTTTATATTTCTCCACCATATGGATTTAGAGAACCAAACATGGATTAAGAAGTTACACACACAAATGAGATTTAGGTTTGGTTTATAGGAAATAAGATATATAGAGATATGATTGACTAAATAATTTGGCTTTCCAATAAGATAGTATGTGATCTCAAGTCTCAACCATATGTGTGCTTAATATGAGAAGGGAAATAATGGGAATATATGGATATCAAAATGCATCTATGTATATAATGATATAATGAGAATTATGCTTGTTAATTGACCATATGATAAAGATAGGATACTATAGGATGTAGGTTTAATAATCAATTCACAATAATAGCTATATTTGTTTTAATTGAAGATAACAATAAATCATAAAAGTATAAATAGAGAAAATTAAATCCATGTGAAAATAATTATAAACCATAAATATAAGTTGGTAAAAGTTATAAGGATAATCCATAAGAGACCATAAAAAAGCTATAGATAAATGAGACCAAATGAATATGAAAATAAACATATCCAATGTATAAATAATCATAAATCAAGGCCAAATCATGTAATAATGTGATAGAACACTATGACATGTTCACAAATATCGATAAATCTCACTAAATATATCATATATAACATCTGATAAATCTTATGTAGCTGAATTCTAACATGAATCAAAGTCTCAATAATCTTCGCAAAAATTTGTGAGAAGAATTCCTTTCATATCATTTATACAAAAAAAGTAGGTGTGATAGAAGAATGATGGTACTCATTAGGTGCCTCATATGTGGGATACTCACTACTATGAATGTGACAAGTGTCCTGAAATCTATGAGGAGATGTAGGCGATGAGGAAGGAGAAGCCTTTACCCATGGATGAACTAGATAAGGAGGCTTAGTTAGTGAAGGTGTAGGCAATGGAAGATCCCACAGATGATACTGAAGTACTCAACATATATCAATATGGTGTGTATTTCACTGATTTCAAAGGAAATATTTTTCCCCATAATTAGGGATATACTCTAGAATTAACTTGGAAGGTGTTATAGTTTTGTCTTTATGTTGTGCTATAGCTGGATACAGTGTATCAATGCATTAACGAAGTTATTGAAAATGAGTATAAGAATGGTTGAATATACCATGAAAATAACAACTGCATCTATTATTACACAGTGAATGTTTACTAACTAAAGTGTTAGAGGAAGATGTCTGATACTACTGATGTATACGATAATCCTTGGTCTAATGACCAACAACTCTATGGATATCATAATAGGGATCATCTTCTCATTGTGATGGTAAAGGATCAAGTTAAGGTAATGGTATAATGCCATCCCCAAGTAGGGAATAAGTTGGAGTGGGATCTAGACCAGCTGTATCCATGGACAGCTTTGCAGTGGGTTGAAGTAGAGTGGATGACATCTCAAGAGGAAGCAAACTATAAGGATCATGGTATCTAGTAAAATGGTAAGGTCGCATCATAGCATAGTCCATAAGCATACTCTTGAGAGGTTCATCAGTGACTGGAGGTGTAGTGAGTGTGTGTTCAATATCTAACTTATGAACAATAAAAGAAAAAACCAATATTCGGTACTATGGCAAGAGAAGGAACTATAGAAAAATAACTAAGAGACTATACTAAGAAAGAATGATATCTAACCACTTATACATTTTTATCTTAAAAAACTCCAGTTAAAAATGACTCATCTAGAGAATATCTAAAATCATAATTAGGTGTATATAAGTCAATAGTACATGTGCCAACTATTTTATTAGTCAAAGAAGCATGGTGAATACAATGTATCATTTTAGTTAGGGTGACTAGTATTTCATCCTCTATTTTTTTATGAGAGCAAGGTTAGACAGAAGGAGGTAATTGAGAGATGATGTTAGGATAGAGATTGAAAGTTTTGATCTTTATTCTTATCTCATCTAGTTCATCATCATTTAAGTCTAGAAGGTTACGAGGAATATTTCTTATTAATTAAAGATGACCATTATAACCTCGAGTAGAGTTAGCGAGATAATAACAACATTGTGATTCACAGAATTGAATGTTAGGTAAAGTTCAAGGGAATGTATTTTGAAAACACCTCATTCTTAGAATTATTCAAAATTTTAAGGGTTTTTGCTGCCTTGAATTTTATAGATAACACCATTATAGTGAAATTTAACACATTGGCATGTGGATGAGGCAACTGCTCTTATGTGATGTGTCCAAAGTCAACTGAGTAATATATTATAGGAAAGTGGAAAGTTAAATATCCTAACTTTATCATGAACAATGATTGTAAGAATGGTGATAGGAATCCAAACACAACCTAGAGGAGGAATTTGTCTTCTATCATATCCTTGACATGTATTTTGCATGGATTTAAGCTTACATTTAGAATATCCAAGTGTTTAAATAAAATCAACGTAAGCAACACAAGTTCATAATCCTTCATCTATTAAATCACATGTGACTTTGATATCTCCTATTTGTATGTTAATGAAGAGACGGGGGGAATATGAATGAAGCAATACCTCATCAAGAATCATGGAAGATGTAGGAAATTTGAGTGAAAGACAAGTCTCTACCATTTCACAAACTTGGATAGACATTTCTTTACATTGTTGGAGAATACTATCAATTGATGTTGATAATGTAGATTCTTACCCCATGGGTAGAGGATGAGGGATGTTCAATTTGAATATTAATTACATTAGTCGAGTGCAATGATGAGGTGAAGTTCACATAAGTTATATAAAAAAAAATTGGATGGAAGATGTGAAATTTTTGTTATAGGACCCCATTCATCATAACCCATTAGAGGATTATTGGATAAAGTTCTACTATATATAATTTTCTAATTTTCCTGAATGCATATATTGAACAAAAAGGGATGTTTAGACTATGAATAGGAATGAAAGGGTCATGAGAAGCATACAGATGGATGGTGGAGCCATAGATTTCATAAGTGGTCTACACTATTAGACCATTAACAATATGCAAGAATGGGTAAATAGACAAAAAATGGCTACTATAAGAGGGATGTACTACATAGCTAATTAACTTAATTGATTTGATTTAAGCACAAATAAATGGATCATAAACAATGATCAGATATTCCACACAAAATATGCTTTGATACAAACTATAGATTTAACCCCATATTTGAAAAGAGAGTTGAAGTCTCAAGGTGTGCATGGGCACGAATATTAATCAATCATTTTTAACATCTTATTAATCAAGCTTATTATAATATATATGCATAGTCTTCTAACAACACTCCATAATAATAGATTAGTTATTATAAAAACCAACAATTAATTATTCCCCAAATATCTCTCTAACCCATATTAGTGAGGTGGTTGAATAATCAACACTCATATACAAACTTTTAACAACAATATTATGCCAAACTCATAATATATATTAATTGTTACATAAAAATAATATTACCAAATATTTTACCACACCGTAAATTTCCAATCACCATGAGAATGCTAATTTACTAACAATTTACATATGCAATGTAACTAGTCAGTTGCATATGTGATGCAAATTCTGTCAACTTCTCGAAGCCGTAACATTAGTATATGGACTCAAATTGAGATGATTTTTTTTTGGAAATTGCATAACTATTTGAGATAAATCCAAATATACAATCATATTTAGGTTTAGGGAATTTTTTGATTCAATTTTGCCATTTACCTCACAACCTACATGAAATATACCAAAAAATTGAAATATTTTATTTTGGGAAGAGATGTAATGCAACCAACCAATCTTGAATATATCCGGTTGCATACCTCTCCTCCCTTTGGAATCACCAAGACTTCAAAATATATATCTATAGATTTGCCAATAAAATCCAAGAGGTTTTGTTATAAGGGCTCTTTAAATTTACCCTAATTGATGGGTTCCCCTATTAATTTTTCAAAGCTACTTGAGTTTTTTTGGGATGGATTTGCTACAAGATTAAAAAGAAGATTTAAATAAAAAAATATTTGGGATATATTATTAATAAAGGTAACATACAATTTATTCCCAAGACTAACAACTGAGCATATCACCAGTTCACACACCATCACACTCCTCAATGTGTCATATAAAATTCATGCTAAAGCTCTTGCTAACTGTCTCTAGCTCATTTTATCTACCATTGTTAAACCAGAGAAAATAGGGTTTTATTAGAAATAGATATATATTAGATAACTATATTTTTGTTTAAGAAGGTATTGGGCAAGAGCCTCTCATCAATAAACCACTTTTATTGAATTATATTTTTAAAAATACTATGATAGGATGGAGTGGCCTTTTATTCTTGATATGATTCAAGCTCTTGTATGATTTAGGCAATTCTCTATTTAATCTATCCAAACTCTATTCTTAGACACCTCAGCCGATATCTCTATCAATAGGATCAAGTTGATAGTTTTGGCCTATTTTTCTCTATAAGGCATGGTTGTCCTCTTGCACTAGCATTATATGTTTTATCTGTTGAGGATATTTGATATCTTTTGGATCATAGAACTGAGTGAGGTCTCATCAGGGGCATCATTCTTCTTGATATATCTTCTCAACTCTGCACTGGATATTTTTTTGATGATAATTTTATTACTCTTGAAGTGCAAGAAAAATATTTTAAGGAGACTTTTAAATTCCTGGACAAATGCATATATTATTACACGATGAATGTTTACTAACTAAAGTGTTAGAGGAAGATGTCTGATACTACTGATGTATACAATAATCCTTGGTCCAATGATCAAAAACTCTATGGATATCATAATAACGCTCATCTGTGGATTGTGCTGGTAGAGGATCAAGTTAAGGTAATGGTAGAATGCCATCCCCAAGTAGGGAATAAGTTGGAGTGGGATCTAGACCAACCATATCCATGGACAACTTTGTAGTGGGTTGAAGTAGAGTGGATGACATCTCAAGATGAAGCAAACTATAAGGATCATGGTATCTAGTAAAAGGGTAAGGTCACATCATAGCATAGTCCATAAGCATACTCTTGAGAGGTTCATCAGTGACTGGAGGTGTAGTGAGTGTGTGTTCAATATCTAACTTATGAAAAATAAAGGAAAAACCAATATTAGGTATTATGGCAAGATAAGGAACTATAGAAAAATAACTAAGAGACTATACTAAGAAAGAATGATATCTAACCACTTATACATTTTTATCTTAAAAAAATCTAGTTAAAAATGAGTCATCTAGAGAATATCTAAAATCATAATTAGGTGTATATAAGTAAATATTACATGTGTTAACTATTTTATCAGTCGAAGAAGCATGGTGAATAGAATGTATCATTTTAGTTAGGGTAACTGGTATTTCATCAACTATTTTTTTAAGAGAGCAAGGTTAGACAGAAGGAGGTAATTGAGAGATGATGTTAGGATAGAGATTGAAAGTTTTGATCTTTATTCTTATCTCATCTAGTTAATCATCATTTAAGTCTAGAAGGTAACGAGGAATATTTATTATTAATTAAAGATGACCATTATAACCTTGAGTAGAGTTGGCGAGATAAAAATAACATTGTGATTCACAGAATTGAATGTTAGGTAAAGTTTAAGGGAATGTATTTTGAAAACACCTCATTCTTAGAATTATTCAAAATTTTAAGGGTTTGTGTTGCCTTGAATTTTATAGATAACACCATTATAGGTGAATTTAACACATTGGCATGTGGATGAGGCAACTGATCTTATGTGATGTGTCCAAAGTCAACTGAGAAATGTATTATAGGAAAGTGGAAAGTTAAATATCCTAACTTTATCACAAACAATGACTGGAAGAATGGTGATAGGAATCAAAACATAACCTAGATGAGGAAGTTGTCTTCTATCATATCCTTGACATGTATTTTACATGGATTTAAGATTACATTTAGAATATCCAAGTGTTTTAATAAAATCAAAGTAAGCAACACAAGTTCCTAATCCTTCATCTATTAAATCACATGTGACTTGGATATCTCCTATTTGTATGTTAATGAAGAGAGGGGGGCATCTGCATGAAGCAATACCCCATCAAGAATCATGGAAGATATAGGAAATTTAAATGAAAGACAAGTGTCTACCATTTCATCAATGTGGATAGACATTTCTTCACATTATTGGAGAATACTATCAACCAATGTTGATAATGTAGCTTCTTTCCCCATGGGTAGAGGATGATGGATGTTCATTTTGAATAGTAATTGCATTAGTTGAGTGCAATGATGAGGGGAAGTTCACATATGTTCTAGAAAACAAAATTTGGATGGAAGATGGGAAAGTTTTGCTATAGGACCCCATTGATCATAACCCATTAGAGGATTATTGGATAAAGATGCATAATGTTGTAATAAATCCATTGATGTAGGATGTGCATTAAAAAATTTATTGATAAGGTATATTTGTTTTGGTTGAACTGTTTTGATCTATCTTTGGTGATTTTGTTATTTTTTAAGTGTTTTTATGTTTTTATGGAAGAAAGTTGATGTGAAGTTTGAGGGATATCTACTTCAGCTATCTTAGTTTGAGGAAGAGTAGAACTTATGTCAATTATATGATATACTTGTGTGTTCTTTGGTTCTACTTGCCCTAATTCTATGATATGTGATGGGTAAGTGTCTTTAATAATGCATAAATTTAGAGAGTTGTGATAGTTAGAGGCTAGGTATTGTTCAACATAAGAAACTGCTCTCTTCATAATACTCATGTTGACCACATTCTCATTATTGGTATTAGGATATAAGGAACTCTTGATATTATTAGTGGTAGGGGTAGGTCGATTAGTGTTATCTTGATGGTTAGGAAAGGGATATTAATAGATAGTTAAATGAATATTGGCTTGATTTACAACTTCATTTTTAGTTTTAGTTTCATGAAACTTAAGTTTTATTTCACAATATTTTTAATGTTTACGTATAAGTGATTCATGGTCAAATTTAGGTCCAAGAAGATAGTCCATATAAAAAAATATCAGTTAGCGACAAGTTTCATGAGAATGACCTCAACTTTCATGAAACCAACAAAATTTGTTGGGATCATACCATTGTTTCATAGGATGTGTAAGATCAAGATCTTGTAGTGAAGGCCATGGAAGATGATTTTGAATTTATGCTAAGAATAAGGTTTATGTGCATCTATATTATGTTGTTGGGGTAATGATGAATTAGGATGAGAATTGTTATTATGTGTAAGTGGAGGAGCAGGATCCATTTTAGAGTTTGGAGTAATGGATTGGATGGTGTGTATGGAATCATAAGTATCCATAACACCATCATTTGGTGCATGTTAGGTTTTATATTTTACAAGCATGCAAGTTCCTGTTAGAGGGTGGGAAGGTTCAAATTGACATATAAGGAAATATCGATGTTTAGTTTGGTTAAGGGCCTCTTCCAAAGATTTTGGGGAAAGAATCATAAAATGGTATTTTAATTTAGGATGAAGAGAATTAGTGAATAAGTGGAAGATTTTATCATCCGCCATATTATGCTCAGCTTTATTAGATAAGGATTTCCATCATTTAATGAAAACTTGTGCCATTTCAGATTTTAGTTATTTACAGTTGATAAAATGAGCTAAAATATTTTTGGGAAGGTCATTAATTTGGAATTCTTGAACCAATACATTAACCAAGTCCTCTAAACTAGTGACAGAATGGGGTTTAATTTGATTATACCAATTTAGAGCATCTTTAGAGAGATTTTTAGCTAAGATTTTGGAAGTAGAAAATGTATTAAGTTTAACCCAATATTTTTATAGGTTTCCAAAAGTTTTAAGTGCAATGTAGGATCTGTAGATCCATTATAAGTGATAGTGGGAATTATACCTCCTATGTTAATTTTATAATTTTAGGTAGAGGTTTTTTTTTAAGTGTTTAATATTTTTATTAATAAGTAGGGGTTGGGGTATAAGGTTACTATGTGCATCCATAAGGGGAGGTGGGGGGCATTAGGATTTAGTGCTCCCCATTGAGTATGTTGAGGTTGATTTTGGAGATGATTGGTTTGAAAAGTATCCATTTGGTTGAGAGTTTGTAATAGTAGTTGATTAGTTTGAGCACTATTTTGACTAGTAGAGGTAGATTTAGATGCATTAGATGTATGAGAAGTACTTATTGTATTATATCCATTATGTTTTGAATGAAATTGTTCATTCGTGTGGATGTTCTGGGTAGGCCCACTAAAAGATACACCAGCCATGTTAGTAGAAATACTAGGAATGGAGGTGAAATAAGAAATAGAGGATGACATCAAAGTGTTAGAAATAGATGTTATGGAGGGTAAATGTGTGGAAGAAACATTAATTGAATTTCCAAAATGAGGTCCCATCATGATGTTATAAATGATTGAAGGACCCTTACCTCTATATTGAGAATTTTCATTGATGAAAAGAATCATTTCAACCGTGTATTCAAGATCATTTTCATATTCTAGCATTTGTATAAATAAGGGATTAAGTGACATAAAATAGGGTGGAGTTCCATATTTAGTAGTTCTAGTGGTAGCATGGATGTTACTTTGATCTAGGTTAGTTACTGCAAGATGTGGCTTAGTATGTTTGTTGGGATTGGTAAAATTT
Organism: Torreya grandis; assembly: GCA_037957365.1. Classification (NCBI taxonomy): domain Eukaryota; kingdom Viridiplantae; phylum Streptophyta; class Pinopsida; order Cupressales; family Taxaceae; genus Torreya; species Torreya grandis. Next base: position 3,182,291 of record JARHVA010000602.1, read on the forward strand.
ATCATTTTGGTTTAATATTTCTCTATGGAATTATCATACAAAATTTCCATGATGAAATTAAAAAGTTAAACACTTACTAAAAAAGAAGGAGAAATGATTACATACTAGGTCAAATGTGTCAACTATGTTCTGTGATAAGGCAAATAGAATAGTTGATAGGAAATAGAGTTAAATAGACTGATTGTGTTATGTGGGAGGATCAATAAAAAATCATATAATAGATAAGTCAAATGAATTAACGATGTTCTATGGGAGGATGAATAGAAAATCCTTTAATAGACCAAATCAAATGAATTGACTGTGTTCTGTAAGAAGGTAAATAGAGTAGCCTTTAGGAGACTAAGTCAAATAGGTCAACTATGTTATGTAAGAAGGAAAACATAGTATATTTTAAGAGACTAAGTTGAATAGGTTGATTGTGTTCTATACAAGGTGGAATAGAAAATATTTGTTGGAAATTGAGTTAAACATGTTGACTATGTTATGTAGGAAGACAAAAAGAATATCTTATAAGAGACCAAATCGACTATGTTTTATAAGTAGGAAAAATTTGAAATATTATAAATCTAGATGATTGAGTAGTAATTTCTAGAGAAATAAATTAAACACACATGAAACTAGGTCGATTAGGTTGATCTAATTGTAGCATGTAGAACAAATCTTGTACCAATATTGTCGAACACAAGTTTTGTAATACAAAATACAATTTGAAATTAATAAGAAATAATACTAAAATATAAATGATAATCTAATAATCTAACACTCATATATGTTTTAAATTATGATTTAAAATGTGATAGGGCATTTAGCTTTGCAATGGAACAAAAAAGAGGTAAGTTAAATCTAATTCTAGGTATGTTAATAATAAAATAGATCTAAATTGGTGATGGTACTAGCTTGGTATTGGATCCTATCCTCTCAATTCATAATACCATAGTGATAAGGGTGTTGGGTGCTTTTCCAATATATAACATTAACCATGTATTTATATTCAGCCATAAAATCGAGTTGGCTTCCCCTTTAGTGATGAAATCCAAGTAGGTAGACCTGGGTAGAATTATTTGAATGCTTATTTGATATTTTGTGATTTTATAGGGTATGAAAAAAGAATATAACTAATCTATTAAATTAACTTTCCTAGTTATACTATGTGCACTAATTTAAGCAAACAAGTAGAGAATTGACAAATGAATTAATTATTACCAATCTAGGTTAATTTCATTTGCTTCAAAAATATACAGTACTAGGTCAATTAGGTTGACCTGGTATGAAAATAGTATAAAATAGAGTCAATATGGTTGACTCTATCTATTGAAAAATATTCCAAAGAAATGAAAAAGAGCAAGTTTACTGAGTTTCCTAAGCAAATAATAGTTCAAAAATTAAGTCGATCTAGTCAACTCGGTTTACAATAAGCTTATAGTTTTATATAACTAAAAAACTAGGAAATATAATTGAAGTTTGATTGAAATTGAGTAAAATTAAATAACTGGGCTAGTTAGAATGAACCTAATAATTAAGATGAAGTTAGTTTGATTGATTTAGTAGTGTATTGAAGTTGCTGAATTGTTATTTTAAAAATGTGTTATCTAGATTAGGGTTTGAACCTGCAAGATAGAATGTTAAAACATAGTCAAGCTAGTCAACTGAATTTGCATAAAGATGAGTAATTAAAACAACTGAAAGAACTATGTTTATAGAATTGATATAGTAGTCTATATAGAACTTGTCAAAATTTTGAAAGATAATATAAAAAACTAAATTGATATGATGGATTTAGTGTACTAAGAGGGAAACTCTGATCACAAAGAGATGAACAAAATTGATACGCTTACCTCAGTTGAAGAACCTATAATATGATGCCCTAATTATGTTCCTCAGATTGACAAACTATAAGATGACTTACAACGAGTATATAATTGGGTCGATTAGATTGATGTAGTAGTCTATAAAAGCGAATGAACTACACATAGAGCATAACTAAGTCGATTGGATTGACTGAGTATTAAGACCTGAACATAAATTTTTATACTGAGTCAATTAGATCAATTTAGTAGTTTTAAAATAAATATTAACAATATGCAAGGGCTAGTACATATCAGGTTCACTAGAATGTACCCAAGCAAAAAAGAATCTGATCTACAAATCAATCATAACTTAGAGAAGATAAATCAACTAACTGTATCACTAGCAATACTTAAATAATCAGGGCCATGTCCAATATGGATATGTTAAACCTACCTAAGAGGTCTCTTATCATATAATATGGCTAAAGAGGATTCTAAAGCCTCTAATCAAGTAACATAACACATTAAACCTAGATAGGTATGATAATAATGCAATAATAAAGTAAATCTTATCTAGTGCTCACTAAAGTTTATGTCACAAATGGGGGATAAAAATAAAAAATAAACATGCAAAGTAAAACTCTACTCAAGTCAATGTAGAGGTAAATCTAAGCAAAGAGAAATAATATATTCATTAATCATTATTCACACAAATCTATTTATTAAAATAAAAGAGTAAGAGTTAGGAATACTTACCTTGAAAATTAATCCGTCAAGCCTCTACCTCTCCCCTAACCAATTGTGATTTACAAGAGGTTGTCGTGTATTTTTTAAGAAGCTAAGGATGGACAATGGACTATATTCTAGCCAAGGACCTTTTAGTGAATCTCAAGTTCTCACAAGACAATGGTTCTCCTCTAAGAAGCATGAAACCCTAAACAATTAATCCTCAAGTAAAATGACAAAAATGTAGATAAATAAGTGCAAATGAATGATTGTTTCTATTGGAAATGAGGTGAAAGAAGTGTATATATATCTTGATTTGACACTAAGCCTTTCCATAATTTTAGTTGATGTAGTCAGCCCAGTCAAACTTGTTAGTTAGAAAATAAACTAAGTTGTCCTAGACCAACTTAGTCCTATAACATTTTTTTATTCCTAGAACTAGGTTGATCAATTTTACTGCATTTGATAAATGATAAAAATGGGTTTTACTTAGGAATGGGTTATTTGGGGCAATGAATTGCTTAGAGAAGAGTGTGAGGGAGGTGTCAAAGCTTAGGGAAATGTATAAAAGGGGAGTATATTGGTTTTAAGTAGAGGTATAGGGAACAACAATATTACGAAGCACTAAAGGTCTACTCAGCCCTTTCCCGATGCACCCTTTAAGGTGTGCACTAAGAGAGATTAATACTCGATGGATTCTTGCAGGAGAGAAACCATCATTAATTGATAAAGTTTCAAAATATTGTTTATATACACTCCCCCTCAATCTTAAGATTATTACCATGTTATGTTGAATCTTTATTCATCTATGAAGATACTCCAGGGATGCCTATGTATTGTTTAGAGTTTCCTATGTATACTCTGAAACTGTTTGTATATAGTATGGAGTTACCTATATATAGTCCATAGCTGCCTTTGTATAGTCTATAGTTAACTATATATAGCTTATGGAACTAGCTATGTGAGTCCAAAGCTGCATGAATAAACACTTCAGAGGTATTGTTGCTTCATTTATGACACTCAAATTGTCTCTAACAAATTCAAAGCATTCTTTTGACAACACCCTAGTGCAAATATCAGTAAATTGCTACTTTGACTCACAAAACTAAAATTCAATCTATCTTTTTTCAACTAATTCTCTTATGAAACGATATCTGATTGTTATGTGCTTGATCCTTCCAAGGAAGACATGATTATTTGATTAAAAAAATGGAATATATATTATCATAAAATATCATTGTTACTCATTTTTTATCTTCATACAAATATGATAATTGTTGCATTCTCTGATATATAATTGCCTTTAGTTGTGGAGAGTGAAAAAATAGGTTACTTCTTTGAAGCTGTGAAATAACCCCTAACCTAAGATTAAACACATATTTTGATTCTTTCTATCATTAAGATTGCCTACCTAGTCACTATCAATATATCCAACTAACTCAAAATTATTTTTTGTATTATACAGTCTCCCATGACCTCTTGTGCCATTAACATATCTCAAGATCATTTATTATGCTTGCTAGTGTGTCTCTTTTGGTGTCTCCATAAATATATAAATTAGGCTAACTGCATACATGATATCATGTCTTCTTATTGTCAAATACATTAAGTTTACTACTAAGCTCTTGTATAGTGTTGGATTCAAATTATTGCTACAATCTTCTTTACTTAACTTCTCTCTATTGTTGCTAGTCTTGATGTTGGTTTGCTTTTCATCATTATAAATCTATCTAAAATTTTATTTTCATATTTGGATTGGGATACAAAAATATCATCATCCATTTGTTTAATGTCAATGTCAAAAAAGTACTTTAACAATCCTAAATCATTCATCTCAAATTATTTCATCAATATTATTTTGAACTCTTCTATGGACTGAAGTTCATTTCCAATAAAGATTAAATCATCTACATATAAGACAACAATCCAAATTTCACTTTCATTACTTTCCTTGATGTAGAGAGTTGGTTTGCTTCCACTTTTACTACATCCATTTCTTAGCAAATATTTGTCTATCTAATTATACCACACCTTTGGTTCTTGCTAAGCCCATAAAGTGATTTTTTTAACTTGTACACCTTTTTTTCATGATTTGAAATCACATAAGCAAGTGGTTGTACCATGTCCACTTCTTCGTCTAACACTCCATTTATGAATCCTAATTTTATATCCATTTTATGAACCTTCCACTTATGTTGGGGTGCTATTGCTATAATAGTTCTCATAGATTCAAATCTTACTATAGGAGCAAATGTTTCATTGTAATCTTTTCCAAGTAGTTGCTTGTACCCTTTGACAACTAGCCTTGCCTTTTGTGTCTCTCATCTTGACTTCAATGATGGTTTTGGTTTTGTAAACCCACTTAACACTAATTACATCCTTTCTTGCTAGATGGTTTACTAACTCCCATGTCAGATTTTTATCAAATGTTTTCATTTCTTCATCCATTTCTTCATATCATTTGTTGTTTTTAATTGCTTCTTCAAAGTAAATAGGATCAACTACTAAAAAATAAGGCAAAATTAATGGTTTCATCCTCATCTTTTTCATACCTTTATTTCTCATATATCTCTTGCAACTCCTTATTTTGGATGAGAGTCAACTTGAGTTGTGAAATGAGTCCCTTGAGTTGCACCTTATGCTCCATTCTTGTTGATATTAATTATGATAGGTCAGATAATCTTATTTAGAATGCACATGAAATTATATTTCATGATTTAAATTAAAATGAGAGAAAATATTATATTTAATAGACCAATAAATATTATTCATTTCACATTCCTAATGACTCTTCCTATTCCTATGGGAATGGAAAGTTTATTGAATAAGATAAAATACTAGACACCTAAGCTAAACACCTAGGATTAATAAAAAATATGTAAAATATTGTTACAACCCCACTTAATCTATAGGGATTTTTGTTAGACTAAAAATTCCTCTAAAATTTTCAAATCTTTCTCATCCAAGAGCTTTTATCAGGGTGTCTATTGGTTGCTCTATTGTCGGTAAATGTTGCAACTTGACACTAGCATATTTCACATAGTGCCAAATCACATGAAATTTGGTATTGAAATGTTTGGTTTGATCATGAAATATTGGATTATTTTTTATCATGTTGTCAACCATGAGAGGTGTTGATGAAATCTATTGCTCCTACAAATATGAAAGAACCCTTCTAAGCAATAAGGTCTCTCTAGTTGCCTCTGAAGCGGCCATATATTTTTCTACTGAAGAAATTGTTGAAACTGATTGCTTCTTCAATTTCCAAATGACAACTATTGTTCCCAAATTCATTAGAAGACCCAAGGTGAACTTTTCATTTTTATTATCACCAGCATAATTGAAATCTAAATACCCAACCAATTTGAAGTCTCAAGCCCTAGAGTATTTGAGCCCAAAATGTTGTGTGCCTTTGAGATATCTAAGGACCCTTTTTTTGCTACCCAATGAGTCTTCTTAGGTTGTTGCATGATATTGAGAGGACACCAACTACAAATGATATATCTAGTCAAGTGGTAGTCACATAAATTAGACTTCAATGAGTTGTTTGTATTTAGTGGTATCAACCAAATCTATTGAATCTTCAGATGTGAATTTGAGATTTTATTCCATGGGCGTATTGAGAGGCTTAAAATATTTCATTCCAAACTTGCTTAGAATGTCACCAACGTACTTATATTGAGTGATGAAGAAATACTTTGATTTTTCAATTGTTTCAATACCATAATAGTAATGGAGATAACCCAAATCAGTCATTTCAAATCTTTTCATCAATTTTGATTGGAATTTTGTAGTGTACCATTCATTGCTCCCTATGATGAGAAAAGTATAAACATACACCACCACAAATACAACTATTTTGTCAATTATTTTGATGAAAAAAATCTACATCTTCAAACTCAAAACATTTGAAGTTCATGTTCATGAGGTGCTCAACTAGTTTTTTATACCATGTTTGAGGGGCTTGTTTCAAACCATACAATGATTTTTATAGTTTGCACACCTTTTGGTCTTGTCCTTTTACTACAAAGCCATTAGTTTGTGTCATGTACATAGTTTCCTTGAGGTCTCCATTTAGAAATGCATTTTTTACATTCATTTGGTAAACTTTCCATCCATTGTGAGCTAACAAAGCCAACATGGTATGAATATTAGTCAATATTATTGTAGGTGGAAAGGTTTCATCACAATCAGTTCTTTCCTTTTAGGAATACCCCTTTACAATAAGCCTTTCTTTGTGTTTGTCAAGTGAACTATTTGCCTTGTATCTGTTGCAATAATTGTAGCCAATTGGTTTGCAACCATATGGTGGATCAACCAGATTCCAAGTCCCATTTTTCACCAGTAAATTATACCCATCCTTCATTGCTTTTCTCTAGGATTCAAGTTTCTCATCTTGTTTGAGAGTTGTTGGTTTTGAATCAAATGTAACTTTGAGTTCTTATTGAGAATCATCTAATGTGAGTTTTCCAATCATGTCCTAAATTTCATCAATAGACTTGTCTGGTTGAGAGGAAATTACATGTGCACTTCAAGTGCCTATTTTCCAAACTTTATTAGGCCTCACTTCTTTCATTATTTGAGTGGTCCACTTAGGCATCTTGATTTGTGATTTAGGTTCATCCTTTGAATTTCCTTCACTGTCTTCCCTTTGTTCTACTGGCCCCTATTCAATATCTGATGAGGTTTCACTCTCTCCTTTAGGAGGAGTTTAAAGCTCATGTATATGAGATGATAGAAAATAAATAGATTCCCAAATCTGTGTCCCCTATTCATTGTCTACAACATTCAAATCACTCTCTTTGTAGACATCAAACTTTGCATAGTTTTGTAATTGACTCAACTACTGATCAATATCTCTTTGTCCTTTATACTCTCACAAAAGATAAATTCTCTTATGACAAGAAACTTATTTTCTTTCTCATTGTATAACCTAAATTCCTTTGAGGAATCAAAATATCCCAAGAGGATGCATTTTTTACTCTTGTGGTCCAATTTATTTCTCTTCTCCTTTGGAATAAATGCATAACAAGTGGATCCAAAAATACAAAGATGTCACATTGAAGGGAGATAACCACAACACATCTCATATGGAGTCTTTGATTCAAGAGTTGTTGATGGTGATCTGTTGTGAAGATATACTGATGTTTTAGTTGCTTTGACCCAAACATCCAAATTTACACCTTTGAAATACAAAATTACATGAACCATATTCATCATAGTTCTATTCATTCTTTCAACTACTCCATTTTGTTGCAGTGTGAGGAACTATGAGATGGTATTTGATCCCATTTTGATCAAGATAGGATTCAAATTTATTTGAAGTGAATTCACCACCATTATATATCTTGACTATCTCAATGCATGTTTGTGCTTGATTTTCAATCATTGTTTGGAACTTTTTGAAATTATCAAAGGCTTTTAATTTCTTTTTTAGAAATTATATTCATGTCATCCTATTGTAGTGATCAATGAATAGCATGAAGTACTTATGACCACTAGTGGAGAGGATTGGAAGAGAAAACAAGTCTAAATGAGCAAGATGCAATTTTCTATCTACTTTCTAATGTGACTTCGTAAATGGTTCTCTTACATGTTTAGCCAAGATCCATGCTTCACACTTCTCATATGATTTTGTTGCTAATGTAGGCATGCGAACAACACCATTATTTTGAAATACACAAATGCTATTACAGTCAGTGTGTTCAAATCAAGCATGCCACAACATGTTTGGAGACATTTTGCCTTCCACACAATGAGCATAATTCCTTGAATTTGATGGGTCACCCTTCAATTTGAGTATCTTCCCTTCCTCATATCTAGTCAAGATGACTGCATGGTCACTTTTTCTCCTGATTGTGGCATCACTATTATCCAATATATTGGAATGACCTTGTTCCTTATGAGAACTAGGGACAACAATTTTTGTTTAAATTAAGGAAGGTAGAGAACATTCTCAATTTTGTAGTCTGCAAGCCCTGAGTTGAATTTTACCTCTTCCTTGTGGTTGTAGACTTGATCTATCCATGAGGTATACTGAGCCATAAATTTCTTCATTTTACTCCTCAAATAAGTCTTTTCATAAATTTATATGTTGAGTGGCATCAGTATCAATAACCCATGCATTAAACCATGAAGAACTGATCGAGACACTATTTTCTTCATAATCTGTACTAGAAAATATAAATTCACTAGTGAATTGGGTTTAGCTTAAATTTTTTACTATTTCTTTGAATTTCCCTCTTTATTTTTATGGTATGCCTCAATTTTCTTCCATGGAGTCCTACATTTGTGATTCTCATGGCTACGTTTTCTATCACACCATCCACAATAGAGGTTTATCATTCTATTTTTTATTTTGACCACCATGATTTTCATTTTTACCACCTTTTTCTTTGTACTTATTCCCTTCATTTTTGGAAGACATGGCCTTGTTTGATGGTTTAGAACAATTTTTTTGACATATCATACACTTTCACCTGCTATGGTTTTAGTTTTCCTTCTAAAGGTCTTTCTCTTTCTACCATCTTTTCAACCAACTAGTCAAATGTGAGAGTCTTCAATTGATTGCTTACTTGTAAAGACTCCAAATAGGTTGAATAGTTGAGAATTAGAGATTTTATGAATACAGTCATGTATATGTTGATTTTTACACCTATTTCTTCAACATCATGTTTGATATTATGTATCTCTGAAGCCAATCTCATCACATTACCATCTTTCAACTCTAGGTTGAATAGATTCTATTGCAACTGAATGAATTCCAACTCTAATGGAAATGATATAGATCCATCAGTTTATGATATGTTTCCCATAGTGTATTTCACCCATGTATATGATGAAACACATCTCCATCCATTTATGCCCTCATCAAGGCCAAAGCCTTCTAGTTCTTATGCTTCCATGTTTGAGTGTCCTTTGCATTCCCTATTGGTTTAGCTAGTTGTTTTGTCCCATCACAAATATCAAACAATAGATCATTGAAGATGAGTGTGTTTTACACTTGCCGAGACTATTCTAGGCAACTGTGTTTGTCATTCAAGGTATTACCAATTTTTGAGTTTTTATTTGATTTTTTGGAGGTTTTAAGTTTTTGTTTAACCACAATTGGTTCCTTATCACTCTAAAATGGCCCTCTTTTTATATACGTAAAGGTACTAAAAATGATTTGCTTTGTCATTAACACCAACTTAAAAAAGAAAACCTCATGTAGAGAGGATTACAAAGCAAGCTAATCAAGCATTAGTCCATAAATAATAAAAAATGCATAAAGAACTAACTAACTAAATCTATCTATTCCTATGGGAATTATAACAGATAGAAATAAATAAATAAAAGAAAGAAACATCATATTACCTTCCCAATTGGATTCACCATACTTATGTGGCTTAAAATCATGTTTTACCTTGATCAAGCATCCTTGTCTTTGTCAACAATGGTGGCAAAATCCTCCAATGTCTCAAGAACACTCCATAAAACCTAGGCTCATGATTCCAAATCACTAAATTATCCTATCAATGAAGCTTGAAAACAAAATCAATGATCAAATACAAAAGATTATGGATATAATTTAACATTATAACTTTACAATATTTAAGCTTTAAATGCATGTCCATGGCCTCTCTATTTATAGATTTTTGAGATTGGTCAGGATCAACCATGACCATCCATCTCAAGATTGAGATGTGTGGCCATAGATAATCCTAATATTTAGTATTAAATCCATAATTATCTTCATCATGACCTTGGAATAAGGGGCATTGAAGAGGCATGGGAGGCATTAACTAAGCATGGGTGACCCATAATCCTGATATTTATGGCATTTATGGCCTAGGGATGTCTTCTCAAGGAATGAGGTCACCTGATGATGTAGATAATAGGAATCAATTTTTAAAAATAAATATTCAACAACTCTCATGAAAAATCCACTTAAGCTCTTGATTTGGATTAATTAGCCTTAAACAAGGTTATTAACATTTGTGTAATTATTTGAAAATTGGTCCTCAATTAATCAAAATAGTTAGAAAGTCATATTACTGAGTTGTAATTTGACTCGAAAAGAATTAGAAAATGACGTTAGATGCATCAAAACCATATATCTATTTAGGATGTTTTCAACATAAAATAACAAAGGTAGGTGGTGTGTACCAACTAATTTAGGAGAAAAGAGTGATTTAGAGCACAAAAGGTGAAATCATCATTTTGACTCAAAATGAATTGATCAAAGTTAGCTAACCCATAAATTAAATTGCCTTATTTAGGGATACTTTGAACTAAATTGGCACATGTAAATGATAATTTCAAATCATTTAGCACGTTTTATGGATTTTGACCTAAAATGTGCATTTGAATGCAATTTGAGTAAGATTGATAATTTCAACACAAATGGTGTTAGGAATTGGATGTCTACATTTTTATCCTATTTGAGAAGGCATAGTGAGACATTTAGGTGAAGCAATGTCTTTTTTTTAAAAAAATTATCAAGAAGAAATTGAAACAGACCCATGATGCCCCCTCGAGAGGACATACTAGGATGAAAGAGAAGGATGAACTCTCGAAAAGAGAGAGAAAGTGAGAGGTTAACCCATGGAATAGATCACATCTAGATGAGTTAATGTTTGCACACGTGATTACCATCAATGATAAAAATATAATGAGAGGTATCATAGGCCCCAAAGATGGGGGGAATGGGAATGATACAGTCCATAAATGTAAGGGACATACTGTAAACATACCCAATTTGAGAGTACAAATTGTATGCTTATGACATTGAACGATCCCAAAACAAGTTGCACACTAAATATTTTCATCATGGGCTTTAATGCAAAGAGCTTAGAATTAGAGGAAAAGAGAGAATGTTCTACTTCAGGAAGGGAAGCACCACTAGAATGAGGTCTCTAAAGAGAATATAATAAGGAGTACTCTAGTAGAGTAGATTTGATCGTGATAAGATAGTTTTACCATAGTAGAGAAAATTTCGATCATTGATAAAGAATAAAGAATGATTTTGCCCCTATAGATCTGATTTAATTCAGACATTGTTCAGATATTGAGCCCTAGCATGGGTAATTAGAAAGCAAAAAATAGCTCAAGGATATAACCAAAAAGATAGGATAAAGTGAGCAAACGCAAATGTACATGTGATGGTGTAATGGCTTAGAAAGCCATATAAAACCAAGTATATGAGAATACACAAAGTAATGAAAGAGATGAAAAGAAGAATGAAGATAGATGAGCTGACCTCAATAAAAATTGAGTGCTACCTACATAGTTCCATGGACTTATGTTCTAATATGAACTTTAGGCCAATGTAGTTCACCTAAGTTTGGGAGAGAATAGAATGAGGAATGATGAAAAATGACCAAAAATTGACTAGACTCACAATGTATGCAAAAAGATGTACATCTAAGTATAGAGAAAGAAGCCTGAAATGTATGCTACCTGGAAGGCTAATTCCATATCATGAGCCTAGGCTTTGCAAAGTGTTTTTGAGATCGTTCATTGGAGCTTATGTTGACGTTAAGACTTTGAGACCTGAGCACAAAGTGCTTGCTATAGACAAAGAAATTAGGCATCATAAGTATGAATAGCTTAGAATTTCATAAGATTCAAATTGCACTAAGCTAGTTTAAATGTAAATATCTATAACTAAGGATAATGGTAAAACAATGACCAAAACCAGAGTTACAATGATTTACATTTAAACAAAAAAGCAAAAGCAAAGAAAAATATAAACATAAATGAACCTAAATTGAAATCAAGATATGATATATCAAGACTTAAGTAGGAACAAAAATATTTAAAAATAAAAGGCAAGAACATCTTATCGACATGAGACCTAGATATGAATAATCAAGATCCATGTGGACCATCAAGGCATTCTTGAATCACAAAAGATAAAAAAGCAAAAAATAAATAAAAAAACAAGACACCAACAACAATCAAATAAACAAAATGGTCCAAGAGCATAATAACATAGGATCAAGATATAAATAATTGAGATCCATGTGAATCATCAATATGTTCTAAAACACAAAAGAGATAAGCAAAAAAAAAAAATCAATCAAGGAAACACAAGACCAAGAATGAAGATAAGAAGTAATAAAAAGAGAAAAGGAGAAGAAATAAAAGGAGAGGTGTGAAATCACAATAAAAACAACAAGAAAACACAATAAAACACCAAGAAAACTCAAGTAAACACACACAAACAAAAACCAAGTTAGTGTGGTCTAAAGACAAATGTTCATGCATGTGCGGTAGAGGTGTTTCCATCACATCAGAACAAAGAACAATGACATGACAATTGTTCCCTAATTAAAGAGGAACAATGACATAAGAAATGGGGGAAGAGAAGAAAAGGAAGGGGTTGGCCGAGCTGACTCTAGATGTATAAGACAAGTGCATGATGCCTATATAGTTCCATGGATGCATGTTCCAACATGAACTTTGGGTTAAATGTAGTTCTCCCAAGAAATGGGATAGAATAAAAATGAAGATCAGACCGGCATGATTAATGTTATAGAAGAAATGAAAGATACGACAAACAAATGAGAATGGTTTGGCAAACAAGAAGTTGATGAGACAAGAAAGAATGACCTTGTAAAATGAAAAGTGTGTGGAACAAGATGAAACGAAGTGGTGTTTATGTGATTGCAAAATGGACAGAGCATAGCATGGTGGAACAAGAATGTACAAATATATAGAAACATGGGGTAGTGTTTTTGTTCTTTTGTGGATCATATTTTGATGTTTTTGGTATTTTCAAAGTATTTCTAATGTTTTTAATGTTGTTGAGATAAAATATGCATAAAGTGGGACCATCTAGTGGAGGAGATGCATGTCCTAAGAGTAGAGGTTCTAATAAGATAGCTAACCTGACTACAATGGTCCATGCTCACAAATTGGCGAGAGCAAAGAAAGGGGGGACCAAGCTGACCTCAATAAAAATTGAGTATTGCCTACATAGTCCCAAAGGACCTCAAGTCAATGTAGTTCAAATGGCATGGTTCATGGATCTCAATGGTATAATAATGATTAAAAAGTGTCTATAGGGTTGTGCCCAAGAGACGAGGCATGGTAATGGAAAAATGGGTGAATGGTAGATGAAAAATGGTTTTGTTGCTCTTGTTGATAGGGAGATGCACATCCTAGTCAATATATGAGACAATAAAAATGATCAGCTATATAAGTTGCTATCCAACACCCTTTTGAAACAATTACTCTGTTAAGAACTTGTTGTTGGTCTGGATCTCAATAATGTGTTTATGATTTTCATAGATAGTTGATTCTACTTCCTTCAAATGTCGAGACAAGATATCCTTATAACTTTAATAAAGGAAAGTGTTTCTAGTGATGGTAAATAATGGTAGGATAAGAAGATAAGTGGGTAATAAATAGGTGGGTGATAATGGAATGTATAATGAATGGGAAACAAATGAAGATCAGGAATTTTAGTCATATGTAATGTTACTGATGCCAAATTTGACATAATTTTGGTTATGGTAGGGATGAAGACCTTTGAAGATGATCTCGATAGGACCATCAAATTGTTATGTTGCTTGATCTTGAGAGTAGCTACCATCTAATTATGATATAGATTGGAAGCTATTTTGATTTGATCCTTGATATTATCTTCAGTAAACAATGAAAAAAAATTGTGCTTAGTTATTGGTGCCTCGATGAGGTTCTCACCAATGAATTTGTTATGATCATCCCATAGCACCTTTAAAAAGGATTCATAAAGAGATGTTAACATTTGACTTTGATTTTCATTTAGCACCTTCAAAAATGTGTCACTAAAAGATGTTGAATTTGATCTTTGCTTATCCCCTAGCACCTCCAAAAAGGTTTCACTAAGAGATTGTTCTTCTTTTGAATGAATGTGGTCTTGGTCCCCTGATATTCTACAAATGATATGTCACCATGGATGCAGTTCAACAAAGTGTGATTCTGTCGCTATCGATCGACACTTATGGGAGGTGTAATGTCAATATAATAGCTATGTTGGGTCGTAATAATGGGATGGTGAAATGTAGCACAATCCTTGTAGAAGATACTAGGAGAACTTGTGTGGATGCTGAAGTAAGCATCTTCAAAAGCTGTAAAAAGATCACAAATATATTCAAATTGATTTGCAAGGCAATTGTAACTAATATTGTAACAACCAATACTATAATCTATTTTTTACTTTGATTTTGAAGTAAGGGACTCTGAATCTAATGTCACAACTGATGTAGATTTTATTTTTGATACTAAATCCAATGTCAGTTCAAAAATGAAACTTGGCTCTAGTATTGATTCTTCATCTGATATGGATGTTTTGATAATATTCTGTTGAATACTAAATTTTTGACAAGTAATGCCCTGTGATGGCATAATGGGCTCAATAAAAATTGATTCATCTTAGAAGGGTTCAACATAGACTGACTCATCTAAGTGAAGCATCTCAAAAAGAGGGAATTGCTCAAGGGACGTCTTGACAAAATCGTGTATGTCAAAGTGAGACTCTTCAATGAGTGGTAAAAGATCAAGAGACAACTCTATCAAGACTAGCTTGTCAAGGAGATGAAGCTCTTTAAAAATAGGTAACATATGAATAGGTAAGTTATCATAGTTTATCTTGTCACAAATAGGTGTTTCAAAATGACATTTTGGTTTTGGTTCACAATTGGTTGCAAAATATCAATTTTGAACACATTTTGATCCTCATAAGATGGCTTTTGAAGAGGTAATGGTTCTTGCTCTTAAGATCAACACAAAATTTCTAAAGTGGGGAACATTTGATTTAGCAGAAACAATGGTTGGTGGTTCAAAAATGGACTCTCCAAATATTAGACTATTAAAGATGGGATCAATAAAATTGGTTCATCAAATGGAGGTTCTTCAATAATAGGTTCATCAAAAATTGGTGATGGGCCAAGAATGGTAATAACTAGATGCTTCTTAGTTTAGTTGCTTGTGAAAATCAAAGGAGGAGGTCCTAAAATGGTAATGACTGGACACTTCTTAGTTTGGTTGCTCATGTAAATCGAAGGAGGAGATCCTAAAATAGTGATCTTGATATGTTGTGGAGTTTGATTACTTACACAAGCCAAAGCATCCAAGTCTTCCTGATAAACCCAATCATTCCAATCATGAGTTGGATCATAAGTTGGATCTTGACTGTGTTTTCATGACTGATTTTTGTAAGGTTGATAGAAATATGTCTCACAAACCATATTGTCACCACAGGGGTCTTGACTAAAGTCATAAAAGTCATTTTGTGTGGCCATTCTATCATAAGTTAGATTATCCATGACTGCACCATAAGTGTACCTAGACATATCTATATTTAAAGAAGAAAACTCTAAAAATAGAAAGACTTAAAATTTTTACAAACTCTGAAAAGTGATGTTTAAAAGACAAAAGGTTCAACCTTGGTTGAAAGGGTGAAGTTGCAACTCAAAAGTAGTTTGTGCCAAAATTTGGTATAAAACAACCTAATGTCAAATATCTAACATCAAAGGTTTTTGAAGAAAGGTTGTGTTTTCCCAAACAAAGTCATAAAAATGATGAGGATAGGTACTCAAACAAACAAACAATCAATAGTGTTCAAAATTGGGTAATCATTTAATCGAAGCTATGCAACCCAAAAGAAAAAGATGTGTACCAACCCCATGAATTGAGGCCTAAACAAAAATCAATCATTGTTTGGATCCAAACTTGACAAGGTTAATTGAAAATGTAATGTTGAAGACTAGGATTGGACCAAACAAGCTAGACAAGATTGAACAATATAACGATGCATAAACAAGGTCCAAATGGTATACATGACATGGTTTGAAATAGATGGTTTTTGATATAATGGTAAACAAGTTCTTGAAACAAATTGAGCAGCCTAACGACATAAAATGCTCGAATGATGTGATCTATGTTATGTTTTAAAGACTTAAAAATGCTCAAAATGTTTTGACATGATTTGGTAAGCATAATGCTACCCTCTACAACTCAAATGACACACACACAAACAAGTTTAACAAAAATTTCAAAGCACAAGTGTGGTGTAAAATGGCCAACATAACGCCTCTTTAAACAAAAGAGTGACATATAGACAAATTGGTTTTGTCATGGCTTATGAACAAACAAACAAGTTTTAGTCTCAAAATATACCAAGCAAAAATGACCAAAATACATTAAGTATAATCGTCAAAATCCTAGCAAGGGTATATCAATGTGGGCTTGACTAAACTAACAAGATTTCAAACATTTATAAGGGAATCAATTGCACAATGACTTTCATGTCAAATAATGTAAAATAAAAGTATATAAATTAGGTGAACATGGCATTGGCTAGTTGTAAAAAGGTTTAGTCCTTTTTACAACCACTACATCTTGCTATTTGTTCAGTGTAGCGTGATGTCTAAATACATATACATCACATGTGTAAGTTAAAAAGAGTAAGTGAGTTCAATGCCGAGAGATGAAACCCCAAGTTAAAGCTTTCCTAAAGAACTTGTGGGAGGTAATGACATCCCCCTCACAAGCCAAGTTTGCATGAAAATAAAAGACGAATAGAAAGACTTTAGGGTCATTTTCAAGGTCACCCAAACCTTGACGAGTTTTTAGGGAGTGCTTCAAATGACATTCTTTCTAAGCTTTGGACTAGGATTTTTGCAATAGGAATGGTGATTTTAATTCCAAGGGTTCCCTAAAGGGGACAAATGGAAGAACATACACACAACATCCCTCTTTTTGCTAAACAAAAAATTAGATCAAACAATTATTGAAGATAAAAATCTTGGAAAGATGAGTTCATTTTTAAGCCCAAATGAAAATGAGGTGGTGTTCATTTGACCCCTTGGTCTTAGTTACAAACTTTGAAAACATTCACCATAAAATTTAAATATTTTATTAAACACCAAAATGTTTTTAACAAATATCAAGCTTGGTCTTGCAATAAAAATGTTAGCATGTCCTTTAGACTTGAAGCTCTTTTGTGTTGAAAGAATGAACTTTAGAAAAAGAGCTCTCAAATATGTGTTTTAAGAAAAATACAGTGACCGACATTGGTTATATATAACTGGCATTGATTATATATAATCGACGACAGTTACTGTTACTAGCCGATGTCGATTATCTAACCGACATTGGTTATACAAATGTGACTGTCGACATGTATCTAACCGTTGTTGATTTTACTAACCGACGTCAGTTAAGCTATCCAATCGATGTCAGTTTTACTATCTGACGTCAGTTATTATGTGAATCTGTGACAAAGAAAAATGACAAAATAAAGTTAAAAAACAATTTGCAAGAGTTTTTAGGGTCCAAATGAATATTTTAAAGCTAAAAAATGATCTTCTTCAGGTGTGAAATGCATCTTGTCCCATCAGGCGTGCCAAGATGTAGAGAGGATTACAAAGTAAGTTAGTCAAACATTACTCCATAAATAATGAAAAATATATAAATAACTAACTAACCAAGCCTATCTATTCCTATGGGAATTAAAAAAGATAGCAAGAAATAAATGAAAGAAAGCTACATCATATTACCTTCCCAAATGAATTCACCATACCTATGTGGCTCAAAAGCATGTTCTTCATTGATCAATCATCCTTGTCTTTGTCAACAATGGTGGCAAACTACTCCAATGTCTCAAGAACACTCCATAAAACCTAGGCTCATGATTCCAAAACACTAAATTAGCCTATCAATGAAGCTTGCAAAAAAAATCAATGATCAAATGCAAAGGATTGTGGAAACAATTTAACATTATAGCTTTGCAATATTTAAGCTTTAAATTCATGTCCATGGCCTCTTTATTTATAGATTTTTGAGATTGGTCAAGATCAACCATGACCGTCCATCTTAAGATTGAGATGTGTGGCCATGGATAATCTTAATATTTGGAATTAAATCCATAATTATCTTCATCATGACCTTAGAAGAAGGGGCATTGAAGAGGCATGGGAGGCATTAACTAAGCATGGGTGACCCATAATCTTGATATTTGTGGCATTTGTGGCCTAGAGATGTCTTCTTGAAAAGTGAGGTCACCTGATGATGCAGATAATATGAATCAATTTTCAAAAATAAATATTCAACAACACTCATGGAAAATCCACTTAAGCTCTTTATTTGGATTAATTAGCCTTAAACAAGGTTAATCAACATTTGTGTAATTATTTGAAAATTGGCCCTCAATTAATCAAAATGGTCAGAAAGTCATATTACTGAGTTATAATTTGAATGGTGAAGAATTAAAAGGTGACGTTAGATGCACCAGAATCGTATTTCTATTTATGATGTTTCCAACACAAAATAACAAAGTTACGTGGTGTGTACCAACGAATTTAGGAGAAAAGAGTGATCCAGAGCACAAAAGGCAAAATCATCATTTTGACTTGAAATGAATTGATCAAATTAGCTAACCCATAAGTTGCATTGCCCTATTTAGGGATACTTTGACCTAAATTGACACTTGCAAACGACAAGTTTGAACCACTTAGCATGTTTTATGGGTTTTGACCTAAATTGTGCATTTGAGTGCAATTCGAGTAAGACTGACAATTTCAACATAAATGGTGTAAGGAATTGGATGTCTACACCTCATACATCAATATAAGCAGTTTTTATTAATTTTTGGATTTATGTTTTTTGACATACATGAATGGGTAAAAGAGTATCTTTCCTTATTTCTCCTTGAATTGCATAATTTAGTTTGTTGTTTTCCCAAATTTGTTTAGAGTAGTGTTCTCAAAGAAATTAAAAATTTGATCAAATTTTAAATGCTTTTCAAATTTAATTATTTTCAAAATTTGAAAATTGCATTTTAATGGAATTATGCTTTTTAATGAAAAAAGCTTAAAATTTGTTTTATCTCTCCTCCATTTTTTGACTTATGTTGAATTTCCAATATTGAAAATGAGAAAAATAGAAGACTTGATGCCAAGAGAATTTGAAATGCCTTGCAAAACACCACACAGTCCAAAAAATAACTATAATTTCAAGGTTGCAGTCCACACAGTCCAAGGGAATAAAGTGCAATGTTTGATGTTGGTAAAAATAGAATGCAATGAGGGTAACCTCCACGTAGCCCAATTAGGTGAAACATAGTCTACTCAGTCAATAACATGAAAATTATGTCAAAGTTTTAAGTGCCATGCAGCCACAATGAAGAACCTGATCAATAAATGATCTCTGCTTCTTTATAGCAATAACGCCATATATAGAAATTAACACACCATTATTAAAAAAATAGAGAACAGTCAAAAATAAACTATAAACATATAGTTGTACATCTACCTAAATGCTAATATGCTACTTATAATAGATAAAAGCAAACTCCCAAATTAAATTAATTCTATGAATGTCATACGGTTAGGAAAGAGGAGGATTAAATCATTAGAAAAAGAAGATTGAAATTCCAAGCTCTGATACTGATGACGTGATGGATAATCTTATTCGAAATGCAAATAAAATTCTATTTCATGATTCAAATCAAAATGAGATCAAACATTACATTAATAGACCAAAACAGTATATTCATTTCACATTCCCAATGACTCTTCCTATTCCTATGGGAATCTAAAGTTTATTGAATAAGACAAAATACTAGACACCTAAATTAAACATCTATGATTAATAACAAATGTGTACAATATTGTTACAATTGAAAAATTAGTACTTTGAAATATGAATCTAACTAGGTGTAGAAGTGAATGGTTAACTCTCAAGTGTGAGTCCAATGATCCTTGTTTGTTCTTTTTATTGTTCATGTTTATCATCCCATGTTGCATCCTCTATTAATTGAACATCTCTATTGATTATCAATTGCTTTGTGACTAGATTGTATATCATGTAAACTGTTTATTGCTCACTATATCTAATGAATATGATTTTTTCTCCTTTATCATCCCACTTTGTTCTTATTTGTTTAGGCACATGTACATATGCCACACATCCAAAAACATTGGAGTGTTCAACACTTGTCTTTATAATGCTCCATGCCTCTTGAGAAATCATTTCAATAATAGTTTTCATGGGACATCTATTCAGAAAATACACTATTGTTGCTACAACATCAACCCACTATTCATTTGCTAATCCCTTGGCCTTTATCATGTTTTATGCCATCTCTTGAATAGTTTTGTTTTTCCTCTCTGCTACACTATTTTTCTGTGATGTGTGCCTTGTTGTAAACTATTTCTTGATCCCATTATCCTTACAAAATATCAAAATCTGGTTTGAAATATATTCTCTGGGCCTCTATATGTTATCAATATCTTTATATAATTATCACTGTGCTTTTCAACCATGGCCTTGCATTGATTGAAGATATTAAATGCCTTAGATTTATGCTTTAGGAAATAGACCCATGTCTTTTAGCTAAAATCATCTTTGTTTTTGGCTAAAGAGATTTTTCATGGGATCACACAAATCTGAATGTATCAGCTCAAGTGGAGTTTTTGCTCTCCATAATGTACCTGAGGGAATACTTGAGGGAAAGGCATTATGTTATGTCCCCAATATGCAACCCTCACAAACTTTATTGAGTTATTTAATTAGAGGCAGTCCTCTTACCATTTGTTTCTTGTAAAGAGGATTCAACCTGCTAAAGCTCAAATGACCATCCCTAAGGTGCAACCTATTAGATTGATCCAATGCAACTATTTTGATTGTTGCAGCCAACTCGTTTTACATTTTGAAGGGAAACATTATGTTTTTTTGTCAGTTTGATAGTTTTTATTTGTCTACTGCTACCACTTATATCAAATATTATGCATTCTCCATTCTCAAATTTCACTCTATATCCCTTTTAGATTAGTTGCCCAATGTTGATGAGGTTATGCTTCAAACCTAGGACATAGTAGATGTCTTGAATCTGCCTCTTGTCACCTTGCTTGGTGCAAATAGAGACACTTCCTTTGTTCATAACAATGACCTTGTCATTTTTCTCATTTTAACTTCAGACATGACTAATTCATCTATGTTGTTAAACATTTCCTTGTTCCCGCTCATATCATTGCTGCAACTATATCTAAATACCATATTTCATTGTTGCTTTGCTCAGCGATGTTTCAAGTGATAAACAAATGTACACCCTTTTCATTCCTATCAATTTTATTTCTGCCTTGCTTTATAAAAACTTGTATTTTTTCTATTATTATCATATTTTTTTTTCCTACATTCATTTGCATAATGTCCATATTTTTTACAATAATAACATTAAATGTTTGATTTGTCATACCTTTGTGAAAAACCTTCTATAAAAGTATTGTTGCTCCTTCCTCTTTCTCTTGTGATTTTGAATGGTTGTGCCTTCCTCCAACTTGGCTATTGAAAAATCTACATCGTCCTTTGTTATTAGCTCTTCTCCCCTTACCTCTCACAGTTACATTTGATTTCAAGGCTTGTTCTTGAGAAGTGTTGGTTCTCCTATTCAACCTATGTTCATGGGTTTACAATGAACCCATCAGTTCGTCAACAGTCATTTGTCTTAAGCCCTTCGACTCTTATATTACTACCACAATATTGTTAAACCTTATAGGAAGAATCTTTAAGATGTTCTTTATTATCCTATGGTCCTCAATAGCATCTCCATTGGTCTTCATATGACCAACAATGGTCATAGAACTCTTATAAATAAGTCATTAATGAACTCAAATTCTCTCATTTGCAAGGTCTCAAAATCTCTCCTCAATAGTTGTAGCTTAACCAACTACACCTTATCACTTCCTTGGTATGCATTTTACAAGATATTTCATGCTTGCTTGGAATTAGTAGTTGTTGCTATCCTTGGGAAGATTGAATCACTCAATGTCATTTGTATATAGCTCAATGTCTTTGCATCCTTCTTCATATTCTCCTTTAGCACGTTCTTTTGTGCTTGTGTGAGTGCATTGAATGTAAATTGGTCAGCTGCCTTTGTATAACCTCTTTTAACAAGTTCCTACGAATCATGAGAGTAGAAAAATGTCTTCATTTTGATAGACCAAACATCACAGTTTTTCTCATCAAAGATCAGTGGCTTTTGCCACGAGTTGTTACTATTGGCAACCATGCTCTAAGCCCAAAAGACAGACTCTGATAACATTTTTTTGAAAATTAAACCAAATGGCAATAGCTCTGATACGAATTTGTTGGGAATGTATGCAAACAGGGGTGTGCTCTGTTTACGAATATAAAGCTGTAGATGCAAGAATAGAACTATTGCAAAATGAAGAAAAATACCCACAAAACAAAATATATTTATATTAAACTTGTATTGTTGTTTACAAACTTACACTTTTAACATTCTCCTGCACTACAACTGCTATTGGTGTACTTTGTTGTTCTATTATTCGTTCTTCTGTTGCTCTGCTTCTACAACTGCTCAATTCTTCTATTCTTTATTGTTTTATTCTGTTATAGCTATTGCAGGACTATGTTCTTCTCTGTTCTTTCCTTCCGGTCCAGACTGTTGTTGTCATCACTCTTGTCACTCTATACTACGTTTTGCCTCCTTTTTCTTCTATTCTGCTACTACTATTTTCCCACTCACTAATCTATTGTAAATTCAAAACCCTGCTCTCCTCTAGACTGTTGTCCTTTTTTGTCATTTTACCCATCTATCTTAATAAAATGACCATTGAAGAGGTAGGTGGAGTACGCTGATGAATGTATATGTGAGATTCCAAGGGGTTTTCAAAACTGTCAGAGTTAGGTGAGTTCAAAAAATAGCTCAACATTATTATTTTAACAAAGTAGTTTTACCTACCTGCAACCATGCAATGTGTGTGAGGTGCTATCGATTGGTTTGAATTGCAAAACCGACCTATATGAAATAACTACACCAAAATCAAAACAATTGCTGTACCCTTTTTGGAATAGCTAGCAATATATAAACAAAGATGTACATTGAAATGTCTAAAACTAAAGCTTCGAGTGGTATTTGTGGTTCTCTGCAGAAATATACCATCGGGATCATAACCTTTCTGCAGGGATAGCTTGAGAAGAGTGAATTCAATAGAATTGTAGATGTTTACAAGCAATGGAAAAGTGGTGAACATGGAAGGAGAACTTTATTTATTTTTTTCAAGTATATGGAAAAATTGCCACTAGCATTCTTGGAGAGCATGTTTGCTATTGCTTCTGATACTGGCCGTGTTACGTCTTGTTTGATGGAGAAGCTTTTCCTACTTTGCCCTCTTTTTTATGGTTATATCTCTCTATTGTTAGCATTAAAAAAAGAGACAGGCGAGGAGTTTTGACTACATAATTGGAAAGCAGTGTAGATTGTATATAAGAGTATGCCTACGTCAACATGTACAACAGGGAGCACTTGAGCATAGAATGTTCTGGATTTATTATATAACGTTGCTCTTATGATTTTGGATGGCCTTTTGTATAGACTAGATTACTTGAAGATGGCCTGTAAAGATGAGGCAAGCTTATAAATAGCTGTTGTAAAATTAAAAAAAAAATCTTAAAATGCCAATTACTAATAAATGCAGTCAATTGGTTGTTCAAGCAGGTATTACTCTAGAAGCCAGACCTTAAACATTGGAACAAAAAGAATATAACACAATTAGATTCCGATAAATTATTCATAGGATCTTACTCTGTTTTGAAGGTGTTTAATTTGTATAGGAATCATCACTCAATTCTTTAATATTTTGTCATACCTTCTTGTTGGAAATGTTTTGCTTAAACAATGTCTTAAATTTTTTCAATTGGATGGTTATTTTGGATGTATATTTGTTCCTATCCTTGCTAGGAAGACTATTTCTAGCATCTTTTCTCAGAGGGCTATCAAGGTTTGTCCCATCATCAATCAGTAAGGGTTTTGTAGATTATTCCTGGATGAGTGCATGTGACTTTTTTATTTGTTGTTTCAGCTATTGGGGTTTTTTTGAGAACACAGAAAATTGTTGCTACTTTTCTGAAACAAGTATAGAAAATTGAATACACTTTATGACCTTTAAAAACTACCATTACACCACGAAGACTACAGTAAGGTTATTGCCGGTTAAAGTATGAATCATGAGCCTGATTGTAGAGCCCTGTAAGTTGCAGCGACCATATCAGGGTAAAACAGGGGTTCCTGTGATATGGTTATTACTTCTGTCTATTGGACCTAATTTGTTTGAAAAAACAGGAAAACAGTTTAAGTTTGTACTGTGTACTTGAGTACCCAGAAAAAAAAATGTGGTTTGGATTAGGAACGGACATATATTAGATCAGTGACCTCACATTAATAGCAAAATCAGAACCTTGTATGTTTCAGTTGAGCTCTAAGAAACAACTACAAGCACATGTATTTATATTCTTAAGTTAACTCTTCTTTCCAATCCATGCCCTTGATATAGACAGTAACTTGTGTATGTTACAAGTTTTTTACTTTATATCCAATCTCATGGTGCCATTTTAATGGTGTCAGTAGTTAGGGTGAGGTCTGAACCAACTTTTGATAGTTATTGTGCACTGTGAGGCTGTTAAATCCTATTCCCAGCCCTTGGCAAAGCAGCAAGATATGAATCTTTTGAAACGGACAGCTATAAGAATCTCTACAGCTAGCGGCATATCATCATTGGGTTTTCTGTGCAAATGTCCGCGGATAAGGTACAAGGATTTGCTTGTCTTTTCCTTGCACACTTGTCTCGACTCTCACTCGTTTAATGCATTATATTCTCTATCTAGCAAAAAACTGCGATAAGATTTGTTGGTGCTTTCATTCTTCATTAGTATTGTCTTCCGAGAAACATGTATTAGTTTTTTCAAAGGCAGAGACATTGACGAAATCACCAGGGATCGAACACGTTGTGAAAGAAGTTAGAAGATTGACAATCCATACCCCGCAGTTTTTGGGCTTTCCAACGCTAGTGTGGTCAAGTGGAGGAGGCGAGAAGAGAGCAGGGGAAGGGGTGGTTATTGGTATTATAGCTACAGGAATCCATCCTCAACATCCAAGCTTTGCAGTACACAATTTGCGGCATTATGGACCTGTTCCTGCTTACACAGGGAAATGTGAGGTTGACCCAAGTACTTCTCGGAATTTTTACAATGGAAAGATAGAAAATTCAGCATTTTGCTTCTGCTGCAATTGCAGCAGGGTCATTCAACCTTTCTACTGATTTTGTTTCACCTGTAGATGGGGACGGTCATGGAAGGTACGGTTACAGATTATTTAATTGAAAGTTTGTGTGATATATAAACTTGAAGTGATAGGTGATCTGTAGGAAGAAAATTCGCAGAGCTAGAGAAAACCCCTTCTAAATTCTAAACCCTAATCAGGGCTCCAATGTCAGAAGGGTTTCTCTATAGTTGAAACAGTGATGAGTTGTTTGAAATATTATAATCCTAAAATTGAGCTTTCACTTGAATTATGTCCTATAATGCTAACTCTAAGCATTCTACATGTACCTTTTCTTTTGAAGGCTGCAATAAAGACCAACGACCTTTTTTCCTTTAGACCCTTCTTTTGAAGTGCAATAAAATGCCCTGCTTTTTTTGTTTTGTTCCCTTTTAAAAAGGGAATACCAATCTCTTTTGATAAATTGAATCCCTGTTATGTTATGTGTTTTGGTTGCTTCTCATCATCGGTCATGCAGCTGCAACAGCAGCAAGGAATTATGGAATATGAATGAGAATGCATGGTTATGAATTCGGAAAGGCAAGTGGCATGGCTCCTAGGGCTCGGTAAGGCCTCGAAAACAAAACTGAACTAGATGACGGACTTAGTTTCTTGTAACTGATGAAACTAAGAGATTGCAAAGTTTCTCTTAGATAATATGTACTTCAGTTCTGCTTTTAAGGCAATCTAAATTCAACCTGATACTGTCCTTTCATCTTCATACAGTTGCAACAGCAGCAGGGAATTATGGAATACGAGTGAGAATGGCATGGTTATGAATTCGGGAAGGCAAGTGCCATGGCTTCTTAGGGCTTGGTAAGGCCTTCAAAAAAGGACTTAGTTTCTTTGTACTGATGAAACTAAGAAATTGTAAGGTTTGCTTTATATAATAATATATATATATATATATATATATATATATATATAAAATACTCACTCTGCAGTTTAGATTTTAAGGCAATCTGAATTCAACCTGATATTGTCCTTTCACCTTCCAGTATTGCTGTCTACAAGGCCTTATACCGGCAATTCAGAGGTTTTGCTGCTGATGTGGTGGCAGCCATTGATCAGGTTCAATCTATTTTCTTCGCAATTTGTTAATTTCAAATTGTCATGTGAAGATAATGAGAGAAGAAATTCTAGAAGCAATATTCTACGAAAGGAATCAAAGGAATTATGTCCCTTGTTTGTAGGCTGTAAGAGACGGTGTTCACATTTTGAACCTCTCTGTTGGGCCAAACACTCCTCCTGCAACTACAAAGACCACATCCCTCAATCCTTTTGATGTTGTCCTTCTTGCTCCTGTCAAGGCAAGTGTTTTTGTAGTGCAGGCTGCTGGAAATGGTGGCCCATTTCTAAAACTATGGTGTCCTACAGCCCATGGATAACTTCTGTAAGGAAATACAATACATTTCTTCTAGGAAATGGAACAAATATTTCAGGGATTGGGCTTTCCCGTAAATTCTACTCATCAGAGTATTTTGACCTTGTCTATATGTTTTATTTTAGAACAGATTTAATTCTATTCTTAACCTTGCAGGGACTTGATACATGGCATCCTTATTTTATAGGCCATGAATACCAACTCAACACTTTTTTATTATAAATAATTGATTATAACTCTATCATTATTTTTTGATTAACAAATATGTAGATGGCTTTCCAATAAAAATAAAATAAAACAAGGATCAATTCAAATGATATATTATCATGTCAATAAAAGGAAAAGAGGCTAAAATTAATACCATTCAAATTGACTTGTACTCGAAATCACTAGATATTGTGTATATTATATCCAGTGATATCAATGTGATGTCCAAAGAAAAAATGTGATAGACTAAATATTATTTTTATTTTAATTTTAAATTAAAAAGAGATCATATACGATTGAAATCTATGTAATAAAATTGTAGTTACTATTTTTTAATGCATTCCTAAAAGGTATATATATAAATGATCATATCAATTTATTGCCCTGTGATCCAAATCTTTTAAACACATTCTACTTAATTTTAAAAAATTGCATTTTGGTCATATATTTTTTTATAATTTTTTGGAAAGGAACAATATATGAAATAAACTTGTTTTTCTCTCTTCTAATCTAGAGAGGTATTGGTTCAATAAGAATTTCCATTGTGTCATCTTTAGTACCCTCGTGTGAGTATGAAAATCCATATGTATCCCTCCAAATGAAAGTCACAGATCTATACATGGAATCAAAATACAACCTCTTGAAACAAGTTGGTATATTATGTTTGTAAAACAGACTCTCCTTCTTCAATTCCTTTATGTTTAACTCAATAAGCATGTTCATATGATCTAAAGCCTACTCCCTCGATGTTCCAAGGTTATCTCTTACTTGAAACTCTATCCATGAAGAGTCTCTCCATGTTCTTGCTCATCCTTCAACAACAATAATGATAAAAAAGATATAACGTAATATTAGTCAAACATATAATTCATATAAAAGGTGCCAGTTGTTTACATGACAACATTCTTATAAATAAGAACTCAAAAATTTTAATAGATTGTAGTCAATAGATACCTGAAAATCTTTGGGGTCATTGATTAATCGACACCCGAGCAGGCTAAACTACTTTTGAACTTACTAATGTTTTTCAAAATGTCATCTAAAAGATAGGTGTTGATTAAAATCATGGAAAAAAATGTAACCATAGGAACAGTTGAAGATATTATAGAGTTCTTTAAATATTCAAACAATGATGGATGATAATCATTAGCAATCCATTCAACATCTTCGAATTCCACCCAAATAAAAGTCTTCCACTATAGTGTGACATATGAAGTATAGGTTAAGATTTATAACAATATAAAATTAGTTTAAACAAAACCATAGAGTATTAATTTTTATTTTATGAATTTGTAAACATTAATGTGATTGAAAGATAGCCGTTAATTAAAAACATAATTAAAATAAAAAAAGATGTTTGTAAAGAGATCACATTCTTAATAAATGTTTTGAGAAAAATTTATGGAGCCACCAAAATTACAACCAATTGCAAAAAAAATCAAGTGTCCACAAGCCAATTCTAAGAACATAAACAATTATAAAACAATTAGTAACCATTCCAAATTAGTGTGAAGTCAAATTCCAATCCCATTACTTACATAATCTTGCATCCACTTTTGCACACAGGGATGATGTATCTTCTGTACTTCAATAGCTATTTCCACGTATGTTTTGTAGGCAATTTGGAGACTAATTTGCATGTAGTCTAGAAGATGGTCCATCATTGACATATCCCGATTGAAAATCAATAACAAACAAATTACTTCATTCACTAGGTAAAATCAAAATGATAGAACAAATTCATTACATAGCCATAAATTGGAATTACTTGTGAGATAAAGTCATGATAATAATAAATTCTAAATAGCTTACTTGATCAAAGCCTCCTTAAACGGTATGAGCTCGTCAATGGTTCCATAAGTGTCAAAAATATCATCAATAACAATAATGACAATAGCAAGTTTGGCATAACAAAGGTCATACAATCCACATGTATACCAAAAGTAAGACTTACATGATGTCTAAAGAAACTAAGTTGCTTCACAATAGCCTCATCCCACCATTTGGTATCACCACAAATATAACATTCCAAAATATTAGCATTAATAATACTAGCAACACAATTAATTTGATATGATTGTAATAAATATGAAAAAAATATGATAGTTGTGTTATTTTGATAAATGTTTCAGCTCGATTTGATGTTGAGCCTATTTAATACTGAAGTCCAATATTACTAGATTCAAAATCTTTTTTTAGCTCACTCGACATCCTGAAAGAAACAATTATTACCACATGTTAGGTAGGATATTTTATATTCACAACATAATATTTGGACAAGACCATGCTTACTAATAGTAAATAATAAATAAAAATATTATATGAATGAGTTAAATTTTTTGAATCCAGTTAAGGTAATGGTAGAATTCCATCCCCAAGTAGGGAATAAGTTGGAGTGGGATCTAGACCAGCCGTATCCATGGACAGCTTTGTAGTGGGTTGAAGTAGAGTGGATGACATCTCAAGAGGAAGCAAACTATAAGGATCATGGTATCTAGCAAAATGGTAAGGTCGCATTAGAGCATAGTCCATAAGCATACTCTTGAGAGGTTCATCAGTGACTGGAGGTGTAGTGAGTGTGTGTTCAATATCTAACTTATGAACAGTAAAGGAAAAACTAATATTAGGTACTATGGCAAAAGAAGGAACTATAGAAAAATAACTAAGAGACTATACTAAGAAATAACGATATCTAACCACTTATAAATTTTTATCTTAAAAAACTCTAGTTAAAAATGAGTCATCTAGAGAATAACCGCCATCATAATTAGGTGTATATAAGTCAATAGTACATGCATCAACTATTTTATCAGTTGAAGAAACATGGTGAATAGAATGTATCATTTTAGTTAGGGTAACTGGTATTTCATCCATTATTTTTTTATGAGAGCAAGGTTAGAGAGAAGGAGGTAATTGAGAGATGATGTTAGGATAGAGATTGAAAGTTTTGATCTTTATGCTTATCTCACCTCGTTCATCATCATCTAAGTCTAGAAGGTTATGAGGAATATTTCTTATTAATTTAATCTGACCATTATAACCTCGAGTAGAGTTGGCAAGATAATAACAACATTGTGATTCACATAATGGAATGTTAGGTAAAGGTTCAAGGGAATGTATTTTGAAAACACCTCATTCTTAGAATTATTCAAAATTTTAAGGGTTTGTGCTACCTTGAATTTTATAGATAAGACCATTATAGGGAAATTTAACGCATTGGCATGTGGATGAGGCAACTGCTCTTATGTGATGTGTCCAAAGTCAATTGAGTAATATATTATAAGAAAGTGGAAAGTTAAATATCCTAACTTTATCATGAACAATGATTGGAAGAATGGTGATAGGAATCCAAACACAACCTAGATGAGGAATTTGTCTTCTATCATATCCTTGACATGTATTTTGAATGGATTTAAGCTTACATTTAGAATATCCAAGTGTTTTAATAAAATCAATGTAAGCAACATAAGTTCCTAATCCTTCATCAATTAAATCACATATGACTTGGATATCTCCTATGTGTATGGTAATGAAGAGAGGGGGGCATCTACATGAAGCAATACCTCATCAAGGATCATGGAAGATATAGGAAATTTGAGTGAAAGACAAGTGTCTACCATTTCATCAATGTGGATAGACATTTCTTCACATTGTGGGAGAATACTATCAACTAATGTTAATAATGTATCTTCTTGCCCCATGGGTAGAGGATGAGGGATGTTCGTTTTGAATAGTAATTGCATTAGTTGAGTGTGATGATGAGGGGAAGTTCACATAAGTTCTATAAAAAAAACTGGATGGAAGATGTGGAAGTTCTGCTATAGGACCCCATTCATCATAACCCATTAGAGGATTATTGGATAAAGTTATGCTATATATAGTTTTCTAATTTTACTGAATGCATATATTGAACACAAGGGGATGTTCAAACTATGAATAGGAATCAAAGGGTCATGAGAAGCATATAGATGGATGGTGGAGCCATAGATTTCACAAGTGGTCTACACTATTAGACTATTAACAATATTCAAGAATGGGTAAATAGACAAAAAATGGATACTATAAGAGGGATGTACTACATAGCTAATTAAATTAACTAATTTGAATTAAGCACAAATAAATGGAGCATAAACAATGCTTAGATATGCCACACAAAATATGCTCTAATACAAACTATAGATTTTAACCCATATTTGAAAATAGCGTTGAAGGCTCGAGGTGTGTATGGGCACGAATACTAATCAATCATCTTTAACATCTTATTAATAAAGCTTATTATAATATATATGCGGAGTCTTATAACAACACTCCCTAAGAATAGGTTAGTTATTATAACAACTAGCAACTACTTATTCCCCAAATATCTCTCTAACCTATATTAGTGAGGTGGTTGAATAATCAACACTCACATATAAACTCTTAACAACAATATTATGCCAAACTCATAATATATATTAATTATTACATAGCAATAATATTACCAACTATTTTACCATACCTTAAATTTCCATTCACCATGAGAATGCTAATTTACTAACAATTTACATATGCAATGCAACTAGTCAATTACATATGCGATGCAAATTCTTTCAACTTCTCAAAGCCGTAACTTTAGTATATGGACTCAGATTGAGATGATTTTTTTTTCAATTGCATAACTATTTTAGATAAATCCAAATATACAATCATATTTAGGTTTAGAGATTTTTTTGATTCAATTTTCCCATTTACCTCACAACCTACATGAAATATACCAAAAAATTGAAATATTTTATTTTGGGAAGATATGTAATGCAACCAACCAGTCTTGAATACATCTGGTTCCATACCTTTGCTCCCTTTGGAATCACCATGAATTCAAAATAGATATCAATAGATTTGCCAATGAAATCCAAGAGTTTTTATTATAAGATCTCTTTAAATTTACCCTAATTGATGGGTTCCCCTATGAATATTTTAAAGCTACTTGAGTTTTTTTTGGGGATGGATTTGCTACAAGAATACAAAAAAGATTTAAATAAAAAAATATTTGGGATCTATTATTAATAAAGGTAACATACAATTTATTCCTAAGACTAACAATCTTGAGCATATCACTAGTTGGCACACCATCACACTCCTCAATGTGTCATATAAAATTCATGCTAAAGCTCTTGCTAATTGTCTCTAGCTCATTTTATCTACCATTGCTAGACCAAAGAAAATAGGTTTTTATTTTGTATATATGTATGTATGTATGTATGTATGTGTATATATCTATATATATATATATGTATATATATACATATATATGCATATATACATATATATATAGATATATATACACATACATACATACATGTATGTATGTATGTGTATATATATTTGTATATATATGTATATATAGACATATATATATATATATAAATGCATATATACATATATATATATATATACACACATATATATATACATATATACATATATATATATATATACACACACACATATATACACATATATATACATACATATATATAGACATATGTATATACATACATATATATAGACATATATATATATATATATATACACACACACACATATACATATACATACATACATATATACATACATACATATATATATATACACGCGCTCGCACACACACACACACACAGACATAGATATATATAAGATAACAGTATTTTTATTTAGGAAGGAAGGGAGTGGGCAAGAGCCTCTCACAAACAAACCACTTTTATCAAATTATATTTTTAAAAATACTATGATAGGATGGAGTGGTCTTTTATTCTTTATATGATTCAAGCTCTTGTATGATTTAGGCAATTATTTATTTCATCTATCCAAACTCTATTCTTAGACACCTCAGCCTATATCACTATCAATGGGATCAAGTTTGATAGTTTTGGCCTATTTTTCTCTATAAGGAATGTTTGTCCTCTTGCACTAGCATTATATGTTTTGTCTGTTGAAGATATTTGATATCTTTTGGATCATAGAACTGAGGGAGGTCTCATCAGGGGCATCATTCTTCTTGATATATCTTCTCAACTTTGTAATGGAATTTTGATGATGATACTTTTATTACTCTTGAAGTGCAAGAAAAATATTTTAAGGAGGCTTTTAAATGCTTGGACAAATGCATCTATTATTACACGATGAATGTTTACTAACTAAAGTGTTAGAGGAAGATGTGTGCTACTAATGATGTATACAATAATCCTTGGTCTAATGAACAACAACTCTATGGATATCATAATAGGGCTCATCTACTCATTGTGTTGGTAGAGGATCAAGTTAAGGTAATGGTAGAATGCCATCCCCAAGTAGGGAATAAGTTGGAGTGGGATCTAGACCAGTTGTATCCATGGACAACTTTGCAGTGGGTTGAAGTAGAGCGGATGACATATCAAGAGGAAGCAAACTATAAGGATCATGGTATCTAGAAAAATGATAAGGTCCCATCATAGCATAGTCCATAAGCATACTCTTGAGAGGTTCATCAGTAACTAGAGGTGTAGTGAGTGTGTGTTCAATATCTGACTTATGAACAATAAAGGAAAAACTAATATTAGGTACTATGGCAAGAGAAGGAACTATAGAAAAATAACTCAGAGACTATACTAAGAAATAATGATATCTAACTACTTATACATTTTTATCATAAAAAACTCCATTTAAAAATGATTCATCTAGAGAATATCCGTCATCATAATTAGGTGTATATAAGTCAATAGTACATGTGTCAACTATTTTATCAGTCGAAGAAGCATGGTGAATAGAATGTATCATTTTAGTTAGGGTAATTGATATTTCATCCACTATTTTTTTATGAGAGCAAGGTTAGAGAGAAGGAGGTAATTAAGAGATGATGTTAGGATAGAGATTGAAAGTTTTGATCTTTATGCTTATCTCATCTAGTTCATCATCATCTAAGTCTAGAAGGTTGTGAGGAATATTTATTATTAATTAAAGATGACCATTATAACCTCAAGTAGAGTTGGCGAGATAATAACAACATTGTGATTCACATAATGGAATGTTAGGTAAAGGTTCAACGGAATGTACTTTAAAAACACCTCATTCTTAGAATTATTCAAAATTTTAATGGTTCGTGCTGCCTTAAATTTTATAGATAACACCATTATAGGGAAATTTAACACATTGTCATGTGGATGAGGCAATTGCTCTTATGCGATGTGTCCAAAGTCAATTGAGTAATATATTATAGGAAAGTGGAAAGTTAAATATCCTAACTTTATCACAAACAATGATTGAAAGAATGGTGATAAGAACCAAAACACAACCTAGAGGAGGAATTTGTCTTCTATCATATCCTTGACATGTATT
Organism: Torreya grandis; assembly: GCA_037957365.1. Taxonomy (NCBI): domain Eukaryota; kingdom Viridiplantae; phylum Streptophyta; class Pinopsida; order Cupressales; family Taxaceae; genus Torreya; species Torreya grandis. The sequence goes on from JARHVA010000602.1 coordinate 3,216,840, forward strand.
TTTCATGGATTTAAGCTTACATTTAGAATATCCAGGTGTTTTAATAAAATCAAAGTAATCAACACAAGTTCCTAATCCTTCATATATTAAATCACATGTGACTTGGATATCTCCTATTTGTATGTTAATGAAGAGAGGGGGTGCATCTACATGAATAAAAACCTCATCAAGAATCATGGAAGATATAGGAAATTTAAGTGAAAGACAAGTGTCTACCATTTCATCAATGTGGATAGACATTTATTCACATTGTTGGAGAACACTATTAACTGATGTTGATAATGTAGCTTCTTATCCCATGGGTAGAGGATGAGGGATGTTCATTTTGAATAGTAATTGCATTAGTCGAATGTGATGATGAGGGGAAGTTCACATAAGTTCTAGAAAACAAATTTTGGATGGAAGATGTGAAAGTTCTGCTATAGGATCCCATTCATCATAACCCATTAGAGGATTATTGGATAAAGGTGCATAATGTTGTAATAAATCCATTGATAGGGGGTTGGACATGCATTAAAAATTTTATTGATAAGGTACATTTGTTTTGGGTTTGGTTGAACTGTGTTGATCTATCTTAGGTAATTTTTTTATTTTTTAAAGTGTTTTTGTGTTTTTATGAAAGAAAGTTGATGTGAAGTTTGAGGGATATCTACTTGAGCTATCTTAGTTGGAGGAAAAGTAGAACTTGTGTCAATTATATGATAAGTATGATAGATTTGCATTATTGGGGGTGATACTTGTGTGTTCTTTGGTTCTACTTGCCCTAATTCTATGAGATGTGATGGGTAAGTGTCTTGAATAATGCATAAATTCAGAGAGTTGTGATAGTTAGAGGTTAGGTATTGTTCAACATAAGAAACTACTCTCTTCATATTACTCATGTTGACCACATTCTCATTATTGGTATTAGGATATAAGGAACTCTTGATGTTATTAGTGGTAGGGGTAGGTCAATTAGTGTTATCTTGATGGTTATGAAAGGGATATTAATAGATAGCTAGATGAACATTGGCTTGATTTACAACTTCATTTTTAGTTTTAGTTTCATGAACCTTAAGTGTTATTTCATAGGATTTTTGATGTTTACGTATAAGTGATTCATGGTCAAATTTATGTCCAAGAAGATAGTGCATAGAAAAAATTATCAATTGGTGACAAGTTTCATGAGAATGACCCCAACTTTCATGAAACCAACAAAATTTGTTGGGATCATACCAATGTTTCATAGGATCTGTAGGGTCAATATCTTGTAATGAAGGCCATGGAAGATGATTTTGAATTTATGCTAAGGATATAGGTTTATGTACATCTTTATTATATTGTTGGGGAAATGATGAATTAGGATGAGAATTGTTATAATGTGTAAGTGGAGGAGCAGGCTTCATTGTAGTGTTTGGAGCAATGGATTGGATGGTGTGTATGGAATCGTAAGTATCCATAACACCATCATTTGGTGCATATTAGGTTTTATATTTTACAAGCATGAAATTTCCCGTTAGAGGGTGGGAAGGTTCAAATTGACATATAAGGAAATCTCGATGTTTAGTTTGGTTAAGGGCCTCTTCCAAAGATTTTGGGGAAAGAATCCTAAAATGGTATTTTAATTTAGGATGAATAGAATTAGTGAATAAGTGGAAGATTTTATCATCCACCATATTATTCTTAGCTTTATTAGACAAGGATTTCCATCATTTAATGAAAACTTGTGCCATTTTAGATTTTAATTGTTTACAGTTGATAAAAGAGGCTAAATTATTTTTGGGAAGGTCATTACTTTGGAATTCTTGAACCAATACATTAAATAAGTCCCCTAAACTAGTGACAGAGTGGGGTTGAATTTGATTATACCAATTTAGAGCATCTTCAGAGAATTTTTAGATAAGAGTTTGGTCATAGAGAATGTATTAAGTTTAACCCAATATTTTTATAGGTTTCTAAAAGTTTTTAAGTGTAATGTAGGATACGTAGATCCATTATAAGTGATAGTGGGAATTATGGCTCCTATGTTAATTTTATAATTTTAGGTAGAAGAGGTTCATTTTTTAAGTGTTTAATATTTTTATTAATAAGTAGGGGTTGGGGTATAAGGTTACTATGTGCATCCCTAAGGGGAGGTGGGGGGAATTAGGATTTAGTGCTCCCCATTGAGTATGTTGAGGTTCATTTTGGAGATGCAATAAGTGGTTTTGAATCTACATCATTTGGTTTAAAAATTATCCATTTGGTTGAGATTTTGTAATAGTAGTTGATTAGTTTGAGCACTATTTTGACTAGTAGAGGTAGATTTAGATGCATTAGTTTGTTGTGAGGTGTTAAGAAGTTGGGATGCACTAGTAACATGAGATGTGGTATGAGAAGTAGTAGTAGAATGAGAAGTACTTATTGTAGTATATCCATTATGTGTTGAATGAAATTGGGCATTAGTGTGGATTTTCTAGGTAGGCCCACTGAAAGATACACCAATCATGTTAGTAGAAATACTAGGAATGGAGGTAAAATAAGATATGGAGGATAACATCATAGTGTTAGAAAGAGATATTATGGAGGGTAAAGGTGTGGAGGAAACATTAATTGACTTTCCCCAAATCCTATGGAGAAATTAGGTGAAGGTGAATGGGGTTCTCCAAAATAAGGTCCCATCATGATGTTATAAATGACTGAAGGACCCTTACCTCTGTATTGAGAATTTTCATTGATGAAAAGAATCATTTCAGCCATGTATTCAAGATCATTTTAATATTCTACCATTTGTATAAATAAGGGATTAAGTGACGTAAAATAGCGAGGATTTTTATAGTTAGTAGTTCTAGTATTAGCATGGATGTTACTTTGATCTAGGTTAGTTACTGTAAGATGTGTCTTAGTATGTTTGTTAGGATTGGTAAAAATTATCATTTTGGTTTCATTTTTCTCTATGGAATTATCATAAAAATGTTCCATGATGAAATTAAAAAGTTAAACACTTACAAAAAAATAAGGAAAAATGATTACATACTAGGTCAAATGTGTCGATTGTGTTATGTGATAAGGCAAATAGAATAGTTGATAGGAAATAGAGTCAAATAGACTGATTATGTTATGTGGGAGGATGAATAAAAAATCATATAATAGATAGAGTCAAATGAATTAACTATGTTCTATGGGAGGATGACTATAAAATCCTATAATAGACCAAATCAAATGAATTGACCATGTTCTGTAAGAAGGTAAATAGAGTAGCCTTTAGGAGATTGAGTCAAATAGGTCAACTATGTTATGTAAGAAGGAAAACATAGTAGATTGTAAGAGACTAATTCGAATAGGTTGATTGTGTTCTATACAAGGTGGAATAGAAAATCTTTGTTAGAAATTGAGTTAAACATGTTGACTATGTTATGTAGGAAGACAAAAAGAATATCCTATAAGAGACCGAGTCAACTATGTTCTATAAGTAGGAAAATTTTGAAATATTATAAATTTAGATGACTCAGTAACAATTTATAGAGAAATAAATTAAACACACATGAAACTAGGTTGATTAGGTTGATCTAATTTTAGCATGTATCACAAATCTTGTACCAATGTTGTCTAACACAAGTTTTGTAATACAAAATAAAATTGGAAAACAATAATAAATAATACAAAAATATAAATGATAATATAATAAGCTAACATTCATATATGTTTAAAATTATGATTTAAAATGTGATAGGGCATATAGCTTTGCAATGGAACAAAAAAGAGGTATGCTAAATCTGGTTCTAGTTATGTTAATAATGAAATAGATTTGTATTGGTGATGGTACTAGCTTGGTATTGGATCATATCCCATCAATTCATAATACCATAGTGATAAGTGTGTTGGGTGTTTTGCCAATATATACCATCAACCATGTATTTATATTCAACCATAAAATCAAGTTGGCTTCCCCTTTAGTGATGAAATCCAAGTAGGTAGACCTGGATAGAATTGTTTGAATGTTTATTTGATATTTTGTGATTCTATAGGGTGTGAAAAAAGAATACAAATAGTCTGGTAAATTAACTTTCCTAGTTATACTATGTGCGCTAATTTAAGCAAACAAGTAGAGAATTGACAAATGAATTAATTATTACCAATGTGGGTTAATTTCATTCGGTTGAAAAATATACAGTACTAGGTCAATTGGGTCGACCTGGTATGAAAATAGTATAAAATAGAGTCAATATAGTTGACTCTATCTATATAAAATAGTCCAAATAATTGCAGTCCAGCAAGTTGATTGAGTTTCCTGAGCAACCAATAGTTACAAAATTAAGTTGATCTAGTCAACTTGGTTTGCAGTAAGCTTATAGTTTGATATAACACAAAAAACTAGGAAACATAATTAAAGTTTGATTGAAATTGAGTAAAATGAAATAACTAGGCTGGTTAGAATTAACCTAATAATTAAGATGAAGTCAGTTTGATTGATTTAGTAGTGTATTGAAGCTGTTGAATTGTTATTTTAAAAATGTGTTGTCTAGATTAGGGTTTGAACCTACAAGATAAAATGTTAAAATAGAGTCAAGCTAGTCGACTGAATGTGTATAAAGATAAATAATTAAAAAAATTGAAAGAACTATATTGATAGAATCGATATAGTAGTCTATACAAAAATTGTCAAAATTTTGAAAGATAATATGAAAAACTAAATTGATAGGATGGATTTAGTTTGCTAAGAGGGAAAATCTGATCACAAAGAGCTGAACAAAATTGATAGGCTCACCTCAGTTGAAGAACTTGTAATATTATGCCCTAATTATGTTGATTAGATCGACAAACTATAAGATGACTTGTAAAGAGTTTATAATTGGGTCGATTAGATTGATGTAGTAGTCTGTAGAAGAGAATGACCTGCACATAGAGTAGAACTAAGTTGATTGGATCAATTGAGTATTAAGGCCTACACATAAACTATTATACTGAGTTGATTAGATTGATTTATTAGTTTGAAAATAAATATTAACAATATGCAAGGGCAGATTTCCTCTTATGGCCAAACCTTGGCATAAGGATTTTAGTCCTCTCTCGGAATCCTTTAACAAGATCCCTATATGGGTGAGGCCCCCTTATCTTCCGATACATTTGTGGCAAGAGGCGGTTTTTAAAACCATAGGAAACGCTAGAGGGGATTTTTTATATGAAGAAGATAGTTCGACTTGTCACCACTCGACTTGTGCACGATTTTTGGCTGATCTGGATGTTTCTAAGGGCCTGCCTGAGGCGATATGCATTGATTCCCCAAGGGGTACCTGGACACAAATCTTGGATTATGAGGGGATTCCTTTTCGGTGCAGGAAGTGTCACCAGATGGGACATATTGCTACTCATTGTGTTGCTGGGAAATCCAATCCCAGAAGTTCACCTTCTTGGTGGCCTAAGGTTTTCTCTAAACATAGCATTGACAAACAACCTATGGAAGCAACAACAGATTCTGAGACTGAGAATGAGGAAAGTTCACAATCTGAATCGGAAGATGAAGAGGAATCATTGGAGAATCATTCTAATGAAGACCCTGCGGAGGTTGTGGTTAGTGATATAGCTGAGCCAGAGGAGGAGGTGGTGGTCTCTTCCCCTGTTTTGGAGGATCATTCTAAGAGCCAGACTATGTTTGACTCTCACAAGGCTTTTATGCCCATGGGAGTCCAAAGATCATTGTCTTTTGAGGCATGGGTTGCTGAGGTAGCTAAGGTAGAGGATGGTTGGACAGCAGTTAGGAGAAAGAAGTCTAAGCCTTTGGTCCCTCCTCTAGATATGAATCTTCAGTCATGCAAAAAGAAGAATCTTAACTTAAAAGATTCATCTAAAGCTCCCTTTTGCTGACTAGTTTTTTGGGGGCTGTAAACTGGTCACTTTTTTTGGTTTGCTGGTTACTGGTCTGGAAGGTTGTTCAACTTGCTGTTCCAGTTGGTTAACTTTCAGATCAGTGTTTTGACAACTATTTTTCATGGTCATATTTGTTGGTAAAAGGTCCATGTAAAACTTGGTTTTGGTACTATGCTGTAATCAGGTTCTTTTATTAACCTGGTTGTGCTTTAAGGTTTATCTTTCTCCTTGTGTAGGGTTTTGGGGTCCCTTCAAAACCTATTTTTACCTTAATCTAAAACAATATGCAAGGGCTAGTTCATATTAGGTTCACTAGAATGTACCCAAGCAAAAATGAATTTGATCTACAAATAAATCCTAACTCAGAGAAGATAAATCAACTAACTGTATCACTAACAATACTTAGATAATTAGGTTCATGTCCAATATGGATATGCTAAACCTACCTAAGAGATCTCTTATCGTATAATATGTATAAAGAGGATTCTAAATCCTCTAGTCAAGTAACACCACACATTAAACCTAGATAGGTCTAATAATAATGCAAGAATAAATTAAATCTTATTTAGTGCTCACTAAAGCTTATGTCACAAATGGGGGATAAACATAAACAATAAACATGCAAAGTAAAATTCTACTCAAGTCAATGTAGAGGTAATTCTAAGTAAATAGAGACAATATATTTATTAATCATTATTCAGGAAAATCTATCTTTTAAAATAAAAGAGTAAGAGTTAGGAATACTTACCTTGAAAATGAACATGTCGAGCCTCTTCCTCTCCCCTAGCCAATGGTGATTTACAGGAGGTTGTTTTGTAATTTTGAAGAAGCTAAGGATGGAAAATGGACTATAGTCTAGCCAAGGACCTCTTAGTATATCTCAAGTTCTCACAAGATAATGGTTCTCCCTCCAAGAAGCATGAAACCCTAAGCAATTAATCCTCAAGTAAAATGGAAAAAATGTAGATAAATCAGTGCAAATGAATGATTTTTTATTGGAAATAAGGTGAAAGAAGTGTATATATAGCCTAATGTGACACTAAACCCTTCCATAATTTTAGTTGATGTAGTCAGCTCAGTTGACCTTATTAATTAGAAAATAGAGCAGTTTGGTCTTGAAACTAAGTTGTCATAGACCGACTTAGTCCCGTAACATTTTTTATTCCTAGAACTAGGTCAATCAATTTTAATACTTTTGATAAATTATAAAAATGGGTTTTACTTAGGCATGGGCTATTTGAGGTAGTGAATTGCTTAGAGAAGAGTGTGAGGGAGGTGTCAAAGCTTAGGGAAATTTATAGCAGGGGTCTATATTGGTTTTAAGTAGAGGTATAGGGAACAACAATATTACGAAGCACTAAAGGTCTACTCACCCCTTTCCCAATGCACCCTTTAAGGTGTGCACTAAGAGAGATTAAGACTCGATGGATTCTTGCAAGATAGAAAGCATCATTAATTGATAGAGTTTAAAAATATTGTTTATATACACTCCCCCTCAATCTTAATATTGTTACCATGTTATGTTGAATTTTTATTCATCTGTGAAGATACTCTAGCGATTCCTATGTATTATTTAGAGTTGCCTATGTATAGTCTAAAACTATTTGTATATAGTATGTAGTTACCTATATATAGTCCATAGCTACCTCTATATAGTTTATAGTTAGCTATATATAGCTTATGGAACTAGTTGTGTGAGTCCAAAGCTACATGAATAAACACTTTAGAGGTATTGTTGCTTCATTTATGACACTCAATTTGTCTCTAACAAATTCAAAGCATTATTTTGACAAAACCCTAGTGCAAATATCAGTGAATTGCTACTTTGACTTACAAAACTAAAATTCAATCTATCTTTTTTCAACTAATTCTCTCATGAAATGATATTTGATTGTTATGTGCTTGATCCTTCCAAGGAAGACATGATTATTTGATTAAAAAAATGGAAGATATATTATTATAAAATATCATTTTTATTCCTTTTTTATCTTCATACAAATATGATAATATTTTTTTGATCCAAATAGCTTGTTGAATTTTTTGATATATAGTTGCCTTCAGTTGTGGAGAGTGAAAAAATAGGTTTCTTCTTTGAAGCCGTGAAATAACCTCTAACCTGAGATTAAACACATATTTGGATTCTTTCTATCATTAAGATTGCCTACCTAGTCACTATCAATATATCCAACTAACTCAAAAGTATTTGTTGTTGTATACAATCTTCCATGACCTCTTGTACCATTAACATATCTCAAGATCATTTATTTTTCTTGCTAGTGTGTCTCTTTTGGTGTCTCCATAAATATAGAAATTAGGATAACTACATACATAATATCATGTCGTGTTGTTGTCAAATACATTAAGTTTACTACTAAGCTCTTGTACAGTGTTGGATTCACATTGTTGCTTCACTCTTGTTTGCTTAACTTCTCCCTATGGTTGTTAGTGTTGATGTTGGTTTGCTTTTCATCATTCTAAATCTATCTAAAATTATATTTGCATATCTGGCTTGGGATAAAAAAATATCATCATCCATTTGTTTAATTCCAATGTCAAAAAAGCACTTTAATAATCCTAAATCATTCATCTCAAATTATTTCATCAATATTGTTTTGAACTCTTCTGTGGACTGAAGTTCATTTCCAATAACAATTAAATTCATCTACATATAAGACAACAATCCAAATTTCACCTTCATTACTTTCCTTGATGTAGAGAGTTGGTTTGATTCCATTTTTACTACATCTATTTCTTAGCAAATATTTGTATATCTAATTATACCATGCCCTTGGTGCTTGTTTGAGCCCATAAAGTGATTTTTTAAAATTGTACACCTTTTTCTCATGACTTGAAATCACATAACCAAGTGGTTGTACCATGTCCACTTCTTCATCTAACACTCCATTTATGAAGCCTAATTTTATATCCATTTTATGAACCTTCCACTTATGTTGGGTTATTATTGCTATGATAGTTATCATAGATTCCAATCTTACTATAGGAGCAAATGTTTCATTGTAATCTTTTCCAAGTAGTTGCTTGTACCCTTTGACAACTAGCCTTGCCTTGTGTCTCTCATCTTGCCTTAAATGATGGTTTTGGTTTTGTAAACCCAGTTAACACTAATTACATCATTTCTTTCTAAACAGTTTACTAACTCCCATGTCAAATATTTATCAAATATCTACATTTCTTCATCCATTTCTTCATATCATTTGTTGTTTTTAATTGCTTCTTTAAAGTAAATAGGATCAACTACTAAAAAATAAGGCAAAATTAATGGTTTCATCCTCATCTTTTTTATACCTTGATTTCTCATATATCTCTTACAACTCCTTATTTTGGATGAGAGTCAAGTTGAGTTGTGAAATGAGTCCCTTGAGCTGCACCTTATGCTCCATTGTTGTTGTTGTTGTTGTTGTTAATTATGACAGGTCAGATAATCTTATTTGGAATGCACATGAAATTCTATTTCATGATTTAAATTAAAATGAGAGAAAACATTATATTTAATAGACCAAGAAATATTATTCATTTCACATTCCTAATTACTCTTCATGTTCCTATGGGAATGGAAAGATTATTGAATAAGATAAAATACTAGACACCTAAGCTAAACACCTAAGATTAATAAAAAATATGAAAAATATTGTTACAACCCCCCTTAATCTACAGGGGTTTTTGTTAGACTAAACATTCCTCTCAAATTTTCAAATATTTCTCATCCAAGAGATTTTATCAGGGTGTCTATTGGTTGCTCTATTGTCGGTAAATGTTGCAACTTGACACTATCATATTTGACATAGTGCCAAATCACATGAAATTTGGTATTGAAATGCTTGGTTTGATCATGAAAGATTAGATTCTTTGCCATATGGATTGAAAAAGTGTTGTCAACCATGAGAGGTGTTGATGAAATTTGTTTCTCTTGTAAATATGAAAGAACCCTTCTGAGCAATAAGATCTCTCTAGTTGCCTCTAAAGCGGCCATATATTATTCTATTGAAGAAATTGCTAAAACTGATTGCTTCTCGGATTTCCAAATAACAACTATTATTCCCAAATTTATTAGAAAACCCAAGGTGAACTTTTCATTTTTATTATCACCATCATAGTTGAAATCTAAATACCTAACTGATTTGAAGTCTCAATCCCTAGAGTATTTGAGCCCAAAATGTTGTGTGCCTTTGAGATATCTGAGGACCCTTTTTGTTGCTACCTAATGACTATCCTTAGGTTTTTGCATGAATATTGAGAGGACACCAACTACAAATGATATATCTAGTCGAGTGGTAGTCACATAAACTAGACTTCCAATGAGTTGTTTGTATTTAGGGGCATCAACCAAATCTGTTGAATCTTGAGATGTCAATTTGATATTTTATTTCATGGGCATACTGAAAGGCTTACGATATTTCATTCCAAACTTGATTATAATGTCACCAACATAATTTTATACTGAGTGATGAAGAAATACTTTGGTTTTTGAATCGCTTCAATACCTCAATGGTAATGGAGATAACCCAAATTAGTCATTTCAAATCTTTTCATCAATTTTGATTGGAATTTTATAGTGTACCATTCATTGTTCCTTTTGATGAGCAAATTGTCAACATACACCACCACGAATACAACTATTTTTTCAATTATTTTGATGCAAAAAAGTTGCATCTTAAAACTCAAAACATTTGAAATTCATGATCATGAGGTGCTCAACTAATTTTTCATACCATGTTCGAGGGGCTTGTTTCAAACCATATAATGATTTTTCTAGTTTTCACACCTTGTGGTCTTGTCCTTTACTACAAATCCATTAGGTTGTGTCATGTACATAGTTTCCTTGAGGTCTCCATTCAGAAATGCAATTTTGACATTCATTTGGTGAACTTTCCATCCATTGTGAGATAACAGAGCCAACATGGTATGAATATTAGTCCATTTTGTTGTAGGTACAAAGGTTTCATCGTAGTCAATTCTTTCTTTTTTAGCATACCCCTTTGCAACAAACATTTCTTTGTGCTTGTCAAGTGAATTGTCTGCCTTGTATTTATTGTAATAGACCCACTTGTAGCCAATTAGTTTGCAACTATATGGTGGATCAACCAGATTCCAAGTCCCATTTTCACTAGTGAATTATACTCATCCTTCATTGGTTTTCTCTAAGATTCAAGTTTCTCATCTTGTTTAAAAGTTATTGGTTTTGAATCAAATGCAACATTGAGTTCTTATTAAGAATCATCTAGTGTGAGTTTTCCAATCATGTCTTAAATTTCATCAATAGACTTGTCTGGTTGAGAGGAAATTGCATGTGTTTTCCCAATTTTATTAGGCCTCACTTATTTCATTGTTTGAGTGGTCCACTTAGGCATCTTGATTTGTGCTTTAGGTTCATCCTTTTAAGTTTCTTCAATATATTCCCTTTGTTCTATTTCCCCTATTCAATATCTGATGAGGTTTCACTCTCTCCTTTAGGAGGAGTTTAAAGCTCATGTATATGAGATGATAGAAAATAAATAGATTCCCAACTCTGTGTCCCCTATTCATTGTCTAGAACATTCAAATCACTTTCTTTGTAGACATCAAACTTTGCATATTTGTCTAATCGACTCAGTTGTTGATCAATATCTCTTTGTCCTTTATAGTCTCACAAAAGATAAATTCTCTTGCGACAAGCAATTTTTTCTCTTTCTCATTATATAACCTGAATGTCTTGGAGGAATAAAAATATCCCAAGCAGATGCATTTTTGACTCTTGTGGTCCACTTTATTTCTCTTCTCCTTTGGAATCAATGCATAACAAGTGGATCCAAAAATTTGAAGATGTCACACTGAAGGGAGATAACCACAACACATCTCATATGAAGTATTTGATTCAAGAGTTGTTGATGGTGATATGTTATGAAGGTATACTAATGTTTTAGTTGCTTTGACCCAAAAGTATAGATTTACCCCTTTGAAATACAACATTACACGAACCATATTCATCATAGTTCTTTTCATTTGTTTAACAACTCCATTTTGTTGTGGTGTGTGAGGCACTATGAGATGGTGTTTGATCCCATTTTGACCAAGATAGGATTCAAATTTATTTGAAATGAATTCACCACCATTATATATCCTAAATGTCTCGATGCATGTTTGTGCTTAATTTTCAATCATTGTTTGGAATTTTTTGAAATTATCAAACACTTTTGAATTCTTTCTTAGAAAGTATATCCACATCATCCTACTATAGTGATCAATGAATAACATGAAGTACTTATGACCACTAGTAGAGAGGATTAGAAGAGAACAGAAGTCTAAATGAACAAGTTATAATTTTCTATCTACTTTCTAATATGACTTCATAAATGGTTCTCTTACATGTTTAGCCAAGATGCAGGCTTCACACTTCTCATCTGATTTTGTGGGTAATGTAGGCATACAAACAATACCATTATTTTGAAATACACAAATGCTATTATAGTGAGTGTGTTTGAATCAAGCATGCCACAACATGTTTGAAGACATTTTGTCTTCCACAAAATGAGCACAATTCCTTAAATTTGATAGCTCACACTTCAATTTGAGTATCTTCCCTTACTCATATCTAGTCAAGATGATTGCATGGTCACTTTTTCTCCTGAGTGTGACATCACCATTATCCAATTGATTGGAATGGCATTTTTGCCTTATGAGCAATAAGGACAACAAGTTTTGTTTAAATTGAGGAAGGTAGAGAACATTCTCAATTCTGTAGTTTACAAGCCCTGAGTTGAGTTTTACTTCTTCTTTGTGGTTGCAGACTTGATCTATCCATGAGGTATACTGAGCCACAAATTTCTTCATTATACTCCTAAAATAAGTATTTTCATAAATTTATATGTTGAGTGTCATCGGTATCAATAACCTAAGAATTAAACCATGAAGAATTGATTGAGACACTATTTGCTTCATAATCTGTACTGGAAAATACAAATTCACTAGTGAATTGGGTTGAGCTTAACTTTTTTGACTATTTATTTGAATTTCCTTATTTATTTTTATGGTATGCCTCAATTTTATTGTATGGAGTCCTGCATTTGTGAGTTTCATGGCTACCTTTTCTATCACACCATTCACAATATAGGTTTATCATACTATTTTTTATTTTGACTACCATGATTTTCATTTTTGTCACCTTTTTCTTTGTACTTATTTTTGTACTTGTTATTCCCTTCATTTTTGAAAGACGTGGCCTTTTTTGATGGTTTAGAAGAATTTATTTTGAAATAGCATACACTTTCACCTGTTTTGGTTTTGGTTTTCCTTCTAAGGGCCTTTTCTCTTTCTACCATCTTTTCAACCAACTAGCCAAATATGAGAGTCTTCAACTGATTGCTTACTTATAATGACTTCAAATAGGTTGAATAGTTGGGAAGAAGATATTTTATGAATAAAGTCATGTATATGTCGATTTTGACACTTGTTTCTTCAACATCATGTTTGATAGCATGTATCTCTAAAGCCAATCTCATCACATTACCATCTTTCAACTCTAGGTTGAATAGATTCAATTGCGACTGAATGAATCCCAACTCTAAATGGGAATCATATAGATCTTTCAGTTTATGATATGCTTCCTATGGTGTATTTGACCCATGTATATGATGAAACATATCTCCATCCATTTATGCCCTCATCAAGGCCAAAGCCTTCTAGTTCTTCTACTTCCATGTTTGAGTGTCCTTTGCATTCCCTATTGGTTTAGCTAGTTGTTTTGTCCCATCACAAATATCAAACCATAGATCATTGAAGATGAGTGTGTTTTTTACTTACCAAGACCATTCTAGCCAATAGTGTTTGTTTTTCAAGGTAGTGCCAACAATAGATTTGATGGAATGCATGGTTTTGAGTCTTTATTTGAGTTTTTGGAGGTTTTAAGTTTTTGTTTAACCAAAATTGGTTCCTTATCACTCTAAAATGGTCCTCTTTCTATATATACAAAGGTACTAAAAAGAATTTTCTTTGTCATTAACACCCGCTTAAAAATAAAACCTCATGTAGAGTGGATTACAAGGCAAGTTAGTCAAGCATTAGTCCATAAATAATTTAAAAATGCATAAAGAACTAACTAACTAAGCCTATCTATTCCTATGAGAATTACAAAGGATAGAAAGAAATAAATGAAAGAAACCAACATCATATTACCTTCTCAAATGGATTCACCATACATATGTGGCTCAAAAGCATGTTTTACCTTGATCAAGCATCCTTGCCTTTGTCAACAATAGTGGCAAAATCCTCCAATGTCTCAAGAACACTCCATAAAACCTAGGCTCATGATTCCAAATCACTAAACTAGCCTATCAATAAAGTTTGAAAACAAAATCAATGATCGAATACAAAGGATTGTAGAAAAAATTTAACATTATAACTTTGCAATATTCAAGCTTTAAATTCATGTCCATGGCCTCTCTATTTATATATTTTTGAGATTGGTCATGATCAATCATGACCGTCCATCTCAAGATTGAGATGTGTGGACATGGATAATCCTAATATTTAGAATTAAATACATAATTATCTTCATCATGACCTTGGAAGAAGGGGCATTGAAGAGGTATGGGAGGCATTAACTAGGCATGGGTGACTCATAATCTTGATATTTATGACATTTATGGCCTAAAGATGTCTTCCCAAGAAATGAGGTCACCTGATGATGTAGATAATAGGAATCAATTTTTAAAAAAAATGTTCAACAACTCTCATGGAAAATCCACTTAGCCTTAAATAAGGTTAATTAATATTTGTGCAATTATTTGAAAATTGGTCCTCAATTAATCAAAATGGTTAGAAAGTCATATTACTAAGTTGTAATTTGACTCGAGAAAAATTAGAAGGTGACGTTAGATGTGTTAGAACCGTATTTATATTTAGGATGTTTTCAATACAAAATAATAAATGTATGTGGCGTCTACCAATGAATTTAGGAGAAAAAAGTGATCCAGAGCATAAAAGGCAAAATCGTCATTTTAACTCAAAATGAATTGATCAAAGTTACTTGACCCATAAATTACATTGCTTTATTTAGGGATACTTTGACCTAAATTGGCACTTTTAAATGTTAATTTTGAACCATTTAACACATTTTATGGATTTTGACTTAAAATGTACATTTGAGTATAATTTGAGTAAGATTGATAATTTCAACACAAATGGTGTTAAGAATTGGATGTCTACATTTTGCTCCTATTTGAGAAGGTGTAGCAAGACATTCAGGTGAAGCAATGTCTTTTTAAAGAAAAGAGTTGTCAAGAAAAATTGGAACAAACCCATGATGCCCCCTTGAGAGGACATACTTCTCTCGAAAAGAGAGAGAAAATGAGAGGTTAACCCATGGAATATATCACATCTAGATGAGTTAATGCTTGCATATGTGATTACCATCAATGATCAAAATATAATGAGAGGTATAATAGGCCACAGAGATAGGGTGAATGAGAATGATACAATATATAAATGTAAGGGACATACTATAAACGTACCCAATTTGAGAGTACAAGTTGCATGTTTATGGCATTGATCGATCCCAAAACAAGTTGCACATTAAATATTTCCATCGTGGGCTTTAATGTGGAGAGCTTGGAATTAGAGGAAAAAAGAGAATGTTCTACTTCAAAAAGGGAAACACCACTAGTATGGGGTCTCTAAAGAGAATATAATGAGTACTCTAGTAGAGTAGATTTGATTGTGATAAGATAGTTTTGCCCCAATAGGGAAAATTTTGATCATTGATAAAGAATAAAGAATGATTTTTCCCTTGTATAGCTGATTTGATTTAGACATTGTTCAGATGTTGGGCCCCAGCATGGGCAATTGGCAAGCAAAAAATAGCTCAAGGATATAACCAAAAATATAGGTTAAAGTGAGCGGGCACAAACGTACATGCAAGGGTGTAATGGCTTAGAAAGCCATATAAAACCAAGCATATGAGAATACACAACATGATGAGAGAGATGAAAAGAAGAATGGAGATAACCGAGCTGACCTAAATAGAAATTGAGTGCTACCTACATAGTTTCATAAACTCATATTCTAATATGAACTTCAAGCCAATGTAGTTCACCCAAGTTTGGGAGAGAATGGAATGAGGAATGAGGAAAAATGACCAAGAATTGATTAGACTCACAATGCATGCAAAAAAATGCACATCTAAGCATAGATAAAGAAGTCTAAAATGCATGCTACCTAGAAGCCTAATTCCATATCATGAGCCTAGGCTTTGCAAAGTGTTCTTGAGAATCGTTCATTGGAGCTTATGTTGATGTTAAGACTTTGAGACCTAAGCACAAAGTGTTTGCTATAGAAAAATAAATTAGGCATCATACGTATGAATAAATTAAAATGTCATAAGATTCAAATTGTGTTGAGCCAGTTCAAATGTAAATATCTATAACTAAGGATAATGGTAAAATAATGACCAAAACCAGAGTTACAGTAATTTACATTTTAAAAAAAAGCAAAAACAAAGAAAAAGATAAACATAAATGAACCTAACTTAAAATCAAGATATGATCTATCAAGACTTAAGTAGGAAAAATAAATTTAAAAATAAAAGGCAAGAAAATCTTAACGACATGAGACCAAGATATGAATAATCAAGATCCATGTGGACAATCAAGGCATTCTTGAATCACAAAAGAGAAAAAGTAAAGAACAAACCAAAAAACAAGACACCAACAACAATCAAATAAACAAAATGGTCCAAGAACAACATAATAACATAGGATCAAGATATAAATAATCGAGATCCATGTGAATCATCAAGATGTTTTGAAACATAAAAGAGATAAGCAAAAAAACAAATAGAAAATCAATCAAGGAAACACAACACCAAGAATGGAGATAAGAAGTAATAAAAAGAGAAAAGGAGAATAAATAAAAGGAGAGGCGTGAAAGTACAACAAAAAACCAAAAAAATACAACAAAACACCAAGAAAACTAAAATAAACACATATAAACAAAAACTAAGTTAGTGCGGTTTAAAGACAACTATTCATGCATGTGTGGTAGAGGCGTTACTTTCCACCACATCAGAACAAATAACAATGACATGACAATTGCTCCCTAATTAAATAGGAACAATGAAAAAATAAATAGGGTAAGAGAAGAAAAGGAAGGGGTTGGCCGAGCTAACTCCAGATGTATAAGACAAGTGGATGCTGCCTACATAGTTCCATAGATGCATGTTCCAACATGAACTTTAGGTCAAATGTAGTTCTCCTAGGAAATGGGATAGAAGAAAAATGATGATCAGACCAAAATGATTAATGTTATAGAAGAAATGGAAGATACGACAGACAAATGAGAATGGTCTAGCAAATAAGAAGATGAGATGAGAAAGAATTACCTTGTAAAATGGCAAGTGTGTGGGACAAGATGAAATGAAGTGGTGTTTTTATGCTTGGAAAATGACAAGAGTATAGCATGGTAGAATGGGAATGTACAAATATATAGAAGCATGAGGTAATGTTTTTGTTCTTTTGTGGATCATGTTCTGATTTTTTTGGTATTTTCAAAGTATTTCTAACATTTTTAGTGTTTTTGAGATAAAATATGCCCAAGGTGGGGCCATCTAGTCGAGGAGATGCACGTCTTGAGAGTAGAGGTTATAATAAGACAACTACGTCATTTTCAATGATCCATGCTCGTAAATTAGTGAGAGCAAGAAAATGGGGAACCGAGTTGACCTCAATAAAAATTGAGCACTACCTACATAGTCCCAAAGGACCTCAAGTCAATGTAGTTCAAACGACATGGTTCATACATCTCAATGGTATAATAATGCCTAAAAAGGGTCTATAGGGTTGTGCCCAAGAGACGAGGCATGGTAATGGGAAAATGGGTGAATGGTAGATGAAAAATGGTTTTATTATTCTTGCTGATAAGAAGATGCACGTCTTAGTCAATATGTGAGACAACAAAAATGATCAGCTATATAATTTTCTATCCAACACCCTTTCAAAACAACTACTCTGTCAAGAACTTGTTGCTAATCTAGATATCAAAAATGTGTTCGTGATCTTCATAGATCATTGATTTTGCTTCCTTCAAACATCGAGACAAGATATCCTTATAACCTCAATAAAGGAAAGTGCTGCCAGTGATGGTAAATAATGGCAGGATAAATGAGATAAGTGGGTAATAAATAGGTGGATGATAATGAAATGTATAATGAATGGGAAAAAAATGAAGATTAGGACTTTCGATCATACGTAATGTTACTGATGCCAAATTTGACATAATTTTAGTTATGGTAGGGATGAAGACCTCTAAAGATGCTCTTGATAGGACCATCAAATTGTTATGTTACTTGATCTTAAGAGTAGCTACCATATAATTAGCAATAAATTGGAAGTTATTTTGATTTGATCTTTGATATTATCTTTAGTAAACAATGAAGAACTTTTGTGCTCAGCTATTGGTGCCTCGATGAGATTTTCACTAATGAATTTTTTTTTATCATCTCATAGCACCTTTGAGAAGGTTTCACAAAGAGATGTTAATATTTGACTTTGATTATCTTTTAGCACCTTCAAAAAGGTGTCACTAAAAGATGTTGAGTTTGATCTTTGCTTATCCCCTAACACCTCCAAAAAGGTTTCACTAGGAGATTGTTCTTCTTTTAAATGAATTTGGTCTTGGTCCCCCTGATATTTTGTAAATGATATGTCACCATGGATGTAGTTCAACAAAGTGCAATTCTATCAATCTTGATCGACACTTATGAGAGGTGGAATGCCAATATAATGGTTATGTTGGTTGGTAATAATGGGATGATGAAAGGTAGCATAATCCTTGTAGAAGATACTAGGAGAACTTGTGTTGATGTTGAATTAATCATCCTCAAAAACTATAAAAGGATCATAAATATATTTAAATTGATCTACAAGGCAATTGTAACCAATGTTGTAACAACCAATACTATAATCTATTTCTGACTTTGATTTCGAAGCAAGGGACTCTGAATCCAATTTTGAAACTGATGTTGATTCTATTTATGATACTAAATCCAATGTCATTTTAGAAATGGAACCTGGCTCTAATATTTATTCTTCATCTGATATGGTTGTTTTAATAATGTTCTGTTGAATGCTGATTTTTTGACAAGTAATGGCATGTGATGGCATAATGAGCTCAATAAAAACTGATTCATCTTGGAAGGGTTCAACATAGACTGATTCATCTAAGTGAAGCCCCTCAAAAGGAGGGAACTGCTCAAGGGACATCAAGACAAAATCATGTCTATTAAAGTGAGACTCTTCAACGAGTGGAAAAAGATCAAGAGATAACTCTGTTGAGACTAGCTTGTCAAGGAGATGATGCTCTTTAAAAATATGTAACATATGAATAGGTAAGTTATCACAGTTTATCTTGTCACAAATGGGTGTTTCAACAATAACATTTTGGTTTTGTTTCACAATTGGTTTCAAAAGATCAATTTTGAACATATTTTGATCCTCATAAGATGGATTTTAAAGAGGTAATGATTCTTATTTAGGCTTGAAGATCAGCACAAAATTTCTAAAGTGGGGAACATTTGGTTTAGCAAGAACAATGGTTGGTGGTTCACTAATGGACTCTCCAAAGATTAGACTATTGAAAAAGGGATAAAAATAATTGGTTCATCAAATGGAGGTTCTTCAACAATAGGTTCATCAAAAGCTAGTGATGGGCCAAGAATGGTAACAACTAGACGCTTCTTAGTTTGGTTACTTGTGCAAACCAAAGGAGGAGGTCCTAAAATGGTAATGACTGGACACTTCTTAGTTTGGTTGCTCATGCAAACTGAAGTAGGAGATCCTAAAATAGTGATCTTGGTATGTTGTGGAGTTTGATTACTTACACAAGCCAAAGCATCCAAGTCTTCCTGATAAACCCAATCATTCCAATCATGAGTTGGATCTTGACTATGTTTCCATGACTGATTTTTTGTGAGGTTGATAGAAATCTATCTCACAAACCATATTGTCACCACAAGGGTCTTGACCAAAGTCATAAAAATTATTTTGTGTGGCCATTTTATCATAAGTTGGATTATCCATGACTACACCATAAGTGTAGCTAGACATATATGCATTTAATGAAGAAAGCTCTGAAAATAGAAAGACTTAAAATTTTGCAAACTCTAAAAAGTGATGTTTAAAAGACAAAAGGTTCAACCTTGGTTGAAAGGGTGAAGTTTCATCTTAAAAGTAATTTGTGGCAAAATTTGGCATAAAACAACCTAACATCAAATATCTAACATCAAATTTTTTTGAAGAAAATTTGTGTTTTCCCAAACAAAGTCATAAAAAATGATGAGGATAGGCACTTGAACAAACAAACAATCAATAGTGTTCAAAATTGGATAATCATTTAATCGAAGCTATGCAACCCAAAAGAAAAAGATCTGTGTACCAACCCCATGAATTGAGGTCTAAACAAAAATAAATCAATGTTTGGATCCAAACTTGATAAGGTTAATTAAAAATGCAATGTTGAAGACTAGGATTGGACCAAACAAGCTAGACAAGAGCAGACAACATAACGATGCATAAACCAGGTCAAAATAGTATACATGACATGGTTTGAAACAAATATTTTTTGATATAATGGTAAACAAGTTCTTGAATCAAATTGAGAATTCTAACAACATAAGCATGCTCAAATGATGTGATCTATGTTATGTTTCAAAGACTCAAAAAAACTTAAAATATTTTGACATGATTTGGTCAACATAACGTTGCTCTTTGCAACTCAAATGACACACACGCAAAAAAGTTTAATAAAAATTTCAAGGTACAAGTGTGGTGTAAAATGGCCAGCATAACGCCTCTTTAGACAAAAGAGTGACATATAGACAAATTGGTTTTGACATGGCTTATGAACAAACAAACAAGTTTTAGTCTCAAAACATACCAAGCAAAAATAACTAAAATACACTAAGTATAATCGTCCAAATCCTAGCAAGGGTATGTCAATGTGGGGTTGACTAAACTAACAAGCTTTCAAATGTTTCTAGGGGAATCAATTGTACAATGACTTTCACATCAAACAATGCAAAATAAAAGCACATAAATTAAGTGACCATGGCATTGGCTAGTTGTAAAAAAGTCTAGTTCTTTTTACAACCACTACATCCTATTGTTCATTCAGTGTAGTTTGATATACAAATATAGATACGTCCCATGTGTAACTCAGAAGGAGTAAGTAAAGTCAATGCTAGTAGATGAAACTCCAGGGTAAAGCTTGCCTAAAAAACTTGTGTAAGGTAATGACATCCCCCTCACAAGCCAAGTTTGCATGAAAATAAAAGACTAATAGAAAAACTTTAGGTCATTTTCAATGTCACCCAAACATTGATGAGTTTTTGGGGAGTGCTTTAGATGCAATAAGAATGGTGCTTTTGATTCTAAGGGTTCCCTAAAGGGGACAAATAAAAGAGCATACATGCAACATCCCTCTTTTTGCCAATCAAAAGATTAGATCAAACAACTATTGAAGATAAAAAGCTTGAAAAGATGAGTTCATTTTTAAGCCCAAATGAAAATGAGGTGGTGTTCATTTGACCCCTTGGTCTTAGTTGCAAACTTTGAAAATATTCACCATAAACATCTATTTTTTCTGTTAAACACCATAACAAGGCTCCTAATTGATTTTTAAGCATGCAAAAGGTGATCTAAAACATGTTTTTGGCAAATATCAAGCTTGGTCCTATAGTAAAAATGTTAGAATGTCCTTTAGCCTTGAATCTCTTTTTGTTTTGAAACAATGAACTTCAGAAAAAAGCTCTCAGGTCTGTGTTTTAAGAAAAATACAGTGACCGACATCGGTTATATACAACTGATGACAGTTACTGTTGCTAACCGATGTCGATTATCTAATTGACATCAGTTATACCAATGTGACCATCGATAGGTATTTAACTGATGTCAATTTACTAACTGACATCGGTTAAGATGTCTAATCGATGCCAGTTTACTAGCTGACGTTGGTTACTGTGTAAATCCATGACAAAGAAAATGATAAAATAAAGTTAGAAAATTTATTTGCAAGAGTTTTAAGGGTCCAAGTGAATATTTTAAAGCTGAAAAATGATCTTCTTCAGGTGTGAGATGCATCTTGTCCCACCAAGCGTGCCAAGATGTAGAGAGGATTTCAAAGCAAGTTAGTCAAATATTAGTCTATAAATAATGAAAAATACATAAAGAACTAACTAATTAAGCCTATCTATTCCTATGAGACTTACAAAAGATAGTAAGAAATAAATGAAAGAAAGCAACATTATATTACCTTCCCAAATAGATTCACCATACCTATGTGGCTCAAAAGCATGTTCTTCCCTGATCAAGCATCCTTATCTTTGTCAACAATGGTGGCAAACTCTTCCAATGTCTCAAGAACACTCCATAAAAATTAGGCTCATGATTCCAAATCACTAAACTAGCCTATCAATGAATCTTGCAAACAAAATCAATGATCAAATGCAAAGGATTGTGGAAACAATTTAACATTATAACTTTGCAATATTCAAGCTTTAAATTCATGTCCATGGCCTCTTTATTTAAATATTTTTGAGATTGGTCAGGATCAACCATGACCGTCCATCTCAAGATTGAGATGTGTGGCCATGAATAATCCTAATATTTGAAATTAAATCCTTAATTATCTTCATCATGACCTTGGAAGAAGGAGCATTGAAGAGGCATGTGAGGTATTAACTACGCATGGGTGGCCCATAATCTTGATATTTGTGGCATTTATGGACTAGAGATGTCTTCCCAAGAAATGAGGTCACCTGATGATGCAACCAATAAGAATAAATTTTCAAAAAGAAATATTTAACAACTCTCATGGAAAATCAACTTAATCTCTTAATTTGGATTAATTTGCTTTAAAAAAGGTTAATAAACATTTATGCAATTATTTGAAAATTGGCCCTCAATTAATCAAAATGGTCAAAAAGTCATATTACTAAGTTACAATTTGACTTGAGAAAAATTAGAAGGTGACATTAGATGCACCGGAATTGTATTTCTATTTAGGATGTTTCCAACACAAACTAACAAAGGTAGTGGCGTGTACCAATGAATTTAGGAGAAAAGAGTGATCTAGAACACAAAAGGTGAAATCATCATTTTGATTCGAAATAAATTGATCAAATTTAGCTAACCAATAAATTGCATTGCCCTATTTAGGGATACTTTGACCTAAAGTGACACTTGTAAATGATAAGTTCGAACCACTTGGCATGTTTTATGAAATTTGACCCAAAATGTGCATTTGAGTGCAATTCGAGTAAGATTGACAATTTCAACATAAATGGTGGTAGGAATTGGATGTCTACACCTCATACATCAATATACTTAGTTTGTCTTGATTTTTGGATTTACATTTTTTGGCATACATGAATGGGTAAAAGAGTATCTTTCCTTATGATCCGAGCCAAAATTTAGGCGATAATTTAGGTGACAGTTCCACCCCGATTGATGACAAAACTTCTAGGAGCCAGTCGTTCATGTATGAGCGACATGGCATCTATGAATCACGAACCCGAAGGATCACACTCACTCTTGGAAAATGACGCTATAGGGTACCAGAGGTACCACCTCCCACATCTGTCTCCCTAATCAGTGCTAAGCAATGCAAAAGATTGATGGAGAAGACAAAGCAATTTGTTCTCATGGTGGTCAAACCACAGAAATCCAAGAAGGCTGATGTTGCAGTCCTGACTACACAATCAACACAACAACAAAAGCAGATAGGATGAATCACAGTTGAATATGATGACTCATTCAAGTCACCCACATGAGTTCCACTGCATTGCCAGGTAAAACATTCTATCGATTTTATTCCATGATCACATTTGCCTAATAGTCATGTGTATCGCAGATCAGTTTTGGAGAATGATGAGATAAAAAAATAGATTCAAGAATTGATCCAAAAGGGTCACATCAGGCCAAGCTCTTCACCTTGTGGTAGCCCAATTGTCTTGGCACCAAAGAAAGATGGAACATGGAGGCTTTGCATTGACTACCGAGCCTGAATAAAATCTCTATGAAGAATCGCTACACTCTCCCCAGGATTGATGATCTACTGGACCAGCTCTATGGTGTGAAGTTCTTCACCAAAATTGATCTCAAATCTGGTTATCACCAAATTCCTATCGATCCCACTGATGTCTAGAAGACTACATTCAAATCTAATGAGGGGCTCTTTGAATGGTTGGTTATGCCTTTTGGCTTAACGAACGCACCTGCAACCTTCATGAGGATGATGGATGACATCCTACGACCCTTCACCAACTCATTCATGGTTGTTTACTTAGATGACATACTCATCTATAGCAGAACATGGGAATAATATTTGCAACATGTTTGTAAGGTGCTTCAAACTTTTTGGGAGCACAAGTTGTATGCAAATCTTGACAAATGCACATTTGGGATGACAACAATTCAGTATCCTAGGTACGTCGTGAATGAGGAAGGGGTCCATGTTGATCTAGAAAATATTTGAGTTAGTTGAGAATGGCCCACACCAAGGACCCTCAGAGAGTTTCGCAGCTTTTTGGGTCTTGCAAATTTCTACCACAAGTTTGTTCTTGGATTTTCACATGTTGTTTGGTCACTAACCCAAGTGACTAAAGGAGGAGCTAAAGCTGCATTTCAGTGGGATGAAATAAAACAAAGGGCATTTGAGAATTTGAAGAACAGACTCTGCTCAGTCCTTGTTCTTGCCTTGCTAGATTTGCATCAACCTTTTGAGTTGATGACAGATGCATCTAAATATGCCATGGGAGCTGTCATCATGCAACATGGCCATCCTATTGCATATCAAAGTGAAACTTTCACTGATACAATCAAGAAATATCCAAAATATGATAAGGAGCTCTATGCCATTGTGCAAGCCTGTAAACAATGGAAACACTACATCTTGGGGAAAGAGATGGTCATCCACACTGACCATAGACCATTGGAATTCATCCAGATGCAAAGCAAACTATGAAATGAGAGGCACCAAAAGTGGGCCACATATCTTCAGCAATTCCACCTGATAATCAAACACAAAAAGGGGAGCTCAAATATAGCTATAGATTGTCTGAGCCACCCACCAATTACGCACTCACAACAGTTCTTGACCTGTGCGAACATGAGACTTCCACTTGGGGTGCTCTGTATGAAGCAAATCCTACCTTTGCTGATACATATCAAGCACTTCAAAAAGGTAATCATGTTTTTGATTTCTATTTGCAAGATAATGCCCTCTAGCATATGGGGCACATCTGTGTTCAAATTATAGAGCAACAAAATATGATATGGGAAGCACACTTCATGAGGACAGCTGGACACTTTGGTATCGAAAAGACATTGGTAGTTCTTCAAAAACACTTCTACTAGCCCCATATGCGAAAGGACGTGGAAAGATATCTCAAATCTTTCACCCCATATGTGATAGCCAAGCCAACAAATAAGAAGCAAGGATTGTACACTCTATTACTAGAACCAACCAGGTCTTGGGAATCCATCTCAATGGATTTTATCTCAAGTTTTCCCACTTCAAAACATGGTAAGGACTGTATTTTGGTGGTAGTTGATCATTTTTCAAAAATGGTTATCATGATTGCTTGTAAGAAAAATATATCTGCTGAGGAAACTTCTCAACTATATTTTAGTCATGTATGGTTCCATTTTGGTCTCCCCAAGTCCATTGTCTCAGATTGAGATAGCAGGTTCTTGAGCATCTTCTGGTCCACTCTATGGAAGATGATGGATACTAAGCTGATGAAGTCCACAACCTTCCATCCACAGACTGATGGTCAGATAGAGGTGGTAAACCGCTTGATTGTTCACATGATTTGAATGTATCACTCCAAACATCCATGCACATGGGATGAGGGACTTCTTTTCATACAACATGGATACAATCAGGCACTGCACAGCTCGACCAAGCACAGTGCATTCCAAGTATGTTTTGGGTTCCAACCCATGGCACCAATTGATATAGCTGTTCCATTTTCCACCATGGAATACACACCTCATGGAAGATCTGAGGCAGCAAAAGAAACAAAGTTTATTGAAAAAATGCAACACATCCAGCAACAAGTTCATGACATCCTGGAGAAGATGAATTAGAAGTATAAGCAACACCATGACAAACATAGGATTGCAAACCATTTTGCTGTGGGTGACAAGGTTTGGTTGTGGCTTCAGAAGGGATGACTTGTAGGCCCACATAGAAATATTCAACCTCTGCGATATGGTCCCTACACCATCACCAAAATAGTTGGAGAAAATTCTTTTGAGTTGAACCTACCACCCTACCTTGGTCTGCATCCAATATTCAATGTGGAGCTCCTCAAACCATATCACCCACCTCTATTGGACACTTTAGTTGTAGCAGAACAACTAGACATTGATGAGCTTGATCCACAGAGTTTTTCTCTAGTGGAAGAGGATCATATTGTGGATACTTGGATGAAGACAACAAGAGGATGCTCTATTCCGCTTTATCGAGTGGTCAAAAGGGGCCAACTTAGCCACCAAGGTGAGTGGCTCACAGAGAATCAAATCAAGAAACAACTACCACACTTGATGGGGAACATTGACGCAATGGGGACCATTGCTTTTCAAGGAGGGAGGAATGATTCGGGCAACAATTTAGGTGACAGTTCCACCCCGATTGATGACGGAACTTTCGGCAGCCATAACTTTTACACTATAGCTCCAATTGACTCGCCGTTTGAACCATTGGAAAGCTAAGAATGAGGAGAACGTTGTAAGATGGCATTGAGCTCTACTCAATGAAGTTTGACCTCTCAAAACCCAGTGGAAGTGCCCCAAATTTTAATTTTAGTAGTGCAGTCTAAAAATAGTAATTCCTTGAATTCTGTATTGTTTTAAATCTTGAAAGTCAAACCGCTTAATCTCCCTCGAGATTGGTGACCTTCCACATCCTCCCCATGCTTTCAAAATATGTATAAATGAAGAGGTAACCTGAAATGTGAAGACAAACATCTCTTCCTAGAGATAAATATATATTTGTATTGCAATCTTGAGTAATACTACATCTCTTCTCAGAGAATTCATTGTTACTGTGTTATTTCTATGCTATTGAAATATTTATCAACTATAACTTTTGAGTTTTGGATCACATTATTTCTCCTTGAATTGCATAATTTAGTTTGTTGTTTTCCCAAATTCGCTTACAGTAGTGTTCTCAAAGAAATTAAAAAATTGATCAAATTTTAAATGCTTTTCAAATTTAATTATTTTCAAAATTTGAAAATTGCATTTTAATGGAATTATGCTTTTTATTTAAAAAAACTTAAAATTTGTTTTACCTCTTCTCCAATTTTTTACTTATGTTGAATTTCCAATATTGGAAATGAGAAAAATAGAAGACTTGATGCCAAGAGAATTTGAAATGCCCTACAAAACACCACACAGTCCCAAAAAAAACTGTAATTCCAAGGTTGCAATCCACACAGTCTAAGGGAATAAAGTGCAGGTTTTGATGTTGGTAAAAATAGAATGCAATGAGGGTAACCTCCACGTAGCCCAATTAGGTGACACACAGCCTACTCAGTCAATACCATGAAAATTATTCCAAAGTTTTAAGTTCCATGCAGCCATAATGAAGAACCTAATCAATAAATGATATGTGCTTCTTTACAACAATAATGCCATATATAGAAATTAGCACACCATTATTAAAAAATTAGAGAACAATAAAAAATAAACTATCAGCATATAGTTGTACATCTGCCTAAATGGCTAATACGCTACTTATAATAGATAAAAGCAAACTCCCAAATTAAATTAATTCTATGTATGTCATATGGTTAGGAAAGAGGAGGATTAAATCATTAGAAAAAGAAGATTGAAATTCCAAGCTCTGATACCAATGACAGGCTAGATAATCTTAGTCGAAATGCAATTAAAATTATATTTCATGATTCAAATCAAAATGAGATCAAACAATACATTTAATAGACCAAGATAGACTATTCATTTCACATTCCCAATGACTCTTCCTATTCCTACAGGAATGTAAAGCTTATTTAATAAGACAAAATACTAGACACCTAAACTAAACATCTAGGATTAATAACAAATGTGTACAATATTGTTACAATTGAAAAATTAGTCCTTTGTGAAATAGGAATCTAATTAGGTGTAGAAGTGAATGGTTTACTCTCAAGTGTGAGTCCAATGATCCTTGTTTGTTCTTTTTATTGTTCATGTTTATCATCCCATGTTGCATCCTCTATGAATTGAACATCTCTATTGATTATCAATTGCTTTGTGACTAGATTGTATATCATGTAAACTATTTATTGCTCACTATATCTAATGAATATGATTTTTTCTCCTTTATCATCCCACTTTGTTCTTATTTGTTTAGACACATGTACATATACCACACATCCACAAACTCTTGAGTGTTCAACACTTGTCTTTATAATGCTCCATGCCTCTTGAGGAATCATTTCAATTATAGTTTTCGTGGGCCATCTATTCAGAAAATACATTGTTGTTGCTACAACTTCAACCCACTATTCATTTGCCAATCCCTTGGCCTCTATCATGTTTTATGCCATCTCTTGAATAGTTTTGTTTTTCCTCTCTGCTACACTATTTTTCCGTGGTGTGTACCTTGTTGTAAACTATTTATTGATCCCATTATCCTTACAAAATATCAAAATCTGATTTGAAATATATTCTTCGGGCCTATTTATGTTATCAATATCTTTATATAATTATCGCTATGGTTTTCAACCATGGCCTTGCATTGCTTGAAGATATTAAATGCCTTAGATTTATGCTTTAGGAAATAGACCCATGTCTTTTGGCTAAAATCATCTATATTTTTGGCTAAAGAGAGTTTTCATGGGATCACACAAATCTGAATGTATCAGCTCAAGTGGAGCTTTTGCTCTCCATAATGTACCTGAGTGAATACCTGAGGGAAAGGCATTATGTTACTTCTCCGATATGCAACCCTCACAAACTTTATTGGGTTATTTAATTAAAGGCAGCCCTCTTACCATTTGTTTCTTGTAAAGAGGATTCATCCTGCTAAAGCTCAAATGACCATCCCTGAGGTGCAACATATTAGATTGATCCAATGCAACTATTTTGAATGTTTTAGCCAACTCTTTTTACATTCTCAGGGGAAACATTATGTTTTTTGTCAGTTTGATAGTTTTTATTTGTCTACTGCTACCACTTATATCAAATATTATGCATTCTCCATTCTCAAATTTCACTCTATATCCCTTTTAGACTAGTTGCCCAATGTTGATGAGGTTATGCTTCAACCCTAAGACATAGTAGATGTCTTGAATCTGCGTCTTGTCACCTTGCTTGGTGCAAATAGAGATACTTCCTTTGTTCATAACAATGACCTTGTCATTTTTCTCATTTTAACTTTAGACGTGACTAATTCATCTATGTTGTTAAACATTTCCTTGTTCCCACTCATATCATTGCTGCAACTACCATCTAGATATCATATTTCATTGTTGCTTTGCTCAACGATGTTTCAAGTGATAAACAAATGTACACCATTTTCATTCCTATCAATTTTATTGCTGCCTTGCTTTATAAAAACTTGTATTTTTTCTATTCTTATCATACTCTTTTTTTCCTACACTCATTTGCATAATGTCCATATTTTTTACAATAATAACATTAAATGTTTGATTTGTCATACCTTTGTGAAAAACCTTCTCTAAAAGTATTGTTGCTCCTTCCTCTTTCTCTTGTGATTTTGGATGGTTGTGCCTTCCTCCAACTTGGCTATTGAAAAATCTACATCATCCTTTGTTATTAGCTCTTCTCCCCTTACCTCTCACATTCACATTTGATTTCAAAGCTTGTTTTTGAGAAGTGTTGGTTCTCCTATTCAACCTATGTTCATGGGTTTGCAATGAACCCATCAGTTCGTCAACAGTCATTTGTCTTAAGTCCTTGGACTCTTATATCGCTACCACAATATTGTTAAACCTTATAGGAAGAATCCTTAAGATGTTCTTTATTATCCTATGGTCCTCAATAGCATCTCCATTGGTCTTGATATGACCAGCAATGGTCATAGAACTCTCATAAATAAATCATTAATGAACTCAAATTCTCTCATTTGCAGGGTCTCAAAATCTCTCCTCAATAGTTGTAGCTTAACCAACTACACCTTATCACTTCCTTGGTATGCATTTTACAAGATATTTCATGCTTGCTTGGAATTAGTAGTTGTTGCTATCCTTGGGAAGATTGAACCACTCAATGCCATTTGTATATAGCTCAATGCCTTCGCATCCTTTTTCCTATTCTGATTTAGCACGTTCTTTTGTGCTTGTGTGACTGCATTGACTGTAACTTGGTCAGCTGCCTTTGTATAACCTCTTTTAACAAGTTCCCACAAATCATGAAAGTAGAAAAATGTCTTCATTTTGATAGACCAAACATCACAGTTTTTCTCATCAAAGATCAGTGGCTTTTGCCATGAGTTGTTACTATTGGCAACCATGCTCTAACAAGCCCAAAAGACAGATTCTGATAACATTCTTTTGAAAATTAAACCAAATGGGAATAGCTCTGATACGAATTTGTTGGGAATGTATGCAAACAGGGGTGTGCTCTGTTTACCAAAATAAAGCTGTAGATGCAAGAATAGAACTATTGTAAAATGAAGAAAAATACCCACAAAACAAAATATATTTATATTAAACTTGTATTGTTGTTTACAAACTTACACTTTTAACATTCTCCTGCACCACAACTGCTACTGGTGTACTTTGTTGTTCTATTATTTGTTCTTCTGTTGCTCTGCTTCTACAACTGCTCAATTCTTCTATCCTTTGTTGTTTTATTCTGTTATAGCTATTGCTGGACTATGTTCTTCTCTGTTCTTTCCTTCCGGTCCAGACTGTTGCCGTCATCACTCTTGTCACACTATACTGCGTTTTGCCTCCGTTTTCTTCTATTCTACTACTACTATTTTCCCACTCACTTATCTATTGTAAATTCAAAACCCTGCTCTCCTCTAGACTGTTGTCGTTTTTTGTCATTTTACCCATTTAACTTAATACAATCACCATTGAAGAGGTAGGTGGAGTACGCTGATGAATGTAGATGTGAGATTCCAAGGGGTTTTCAAAACTGTCAGAGTTAGGTGAGTTCAAAAAATAGCTCAACATTAATATTTTAACAAAGTTGTTCTACCTACCTGCAACCATGCAATGCGTGTGACGTGCTATCGATTGGTTTGAATTGCAAAACCGACCTATATGAAATAACTACACCAAAATCAAAACAATTGCTGTACTCTTTTTGGAATAGCTAGCAATATATAAACAAAGATGTACATTGAAATGTCTAAAATTAAAGCTTCGAGTGGTATTTGTGGTTCTCTGCAGAAATATGCCATCAGGATCGTAACCTTTCTGCAGGGATAGCTTGAGAAGAGTGAATTCAATAGAATTGTAGATGTTTACAAGCAATGGAAAAGTGGTGAACATGGAAGGAGAACTTAATTTTTTTTTCAAGTATATGGAAAAATTGCCACTAGCATTCTAGGAGACCATGTTTGCTATTGCTTCTGATACTGGCCTTGTTAGATCTTGTTTGATGGAGAAGCTTTTCCTACTTTGCCCTCTTTTTAATGGTTATATCTCCCTATTGTTAGCATTAAAAAAGAGACAGCCGAGGAGTTTTGATTACATAATTGGAAAGCAGTGTAGATTGTATATAATAGTATGCCTACGTCAACATGTACAACAGGGAGCACTTGAGCATAGAATGTTCTGGATTTATTATATAACGTTGCTCTTATGATTTTGGATGGCCTTTTGTATAGATTAGATTACTTGAAGATGGCCTGTAAAGATGAGGCAAGCTTATAAGTAGCTGTTGTAAAAAAAAATATATCTTAAAATGCCAATTACTAATAAATGCAGTCAATTGGTTGTTCAAGCAGGTATTACTCTAGAAGCCAGACCTTAAACATTGGAACAAAAAGAATATAACACAATTAGATTCAGATAAATTATTCATAGGATCTTACTCTGTTTTGAAGGTGTTTAATTTGTATAGGAATTATCACTCAATTCTTTAATATTTTGTCATACCTTCTTGTTGGACATGTTTTGCTTAAACAATGTCTTAAATTTTTTCAATTAGATGGTTATTGTCGATGTATATTTGTTCCTATTCTTGCTAGGAAGACTATTTCTAGCATCTTTTCTCAGAGGGCTATCAAGGTTTGTCCCATCATCAATCAGTAAGGGTTTTGTAGATTATTCCTGGATGAGTGCATGTTTCTTTTTTATTTGTTATTTCAGCTATTGGGGTTTTTTTGAGAACACAGAAAATTGTTGCTACTTCTCTGAAACAAGTATAGAAAATTGAATACACTTTATGACCTTTAAAAACTACCATTACACCGCGAAGACTACAGTAAGGTTATTGCCGGTTAAAGTATGAATCATGAGCCTGATTGTAGAGTCCTGTAAGTTGCAGGAACCATATCAGGGTAAAACAGGGGTTCCTGTGATATGGTTATTACTTCTGTCTATTGGACCTAATTTGTTTGAAATAACAGGAAAACAGTTTAAGTTTGTACTGTGTACTTGAGTACCCAGAAAAAAAAATGTGGTTTGGATTCGGAACGGACATATATTAGATCAGTGACCTCACATTAATAGCAAAATCAGAACCTTTTATGTTTCAGTTGAGCTCTAAGAAGCAACTACAAGCACATGTATTTATATTCTTAAGTTACTCTTCTTCCCAATCCATGCCCTTGATATAGACGGTAACTTGTGTATGTTACAAGTATTTTACTTTATACCCAATCTCATGGTGCCATTTTAATGGTGTCAGTAGTTAGGGTGAGGTGTGAACCAACGTTTAATAGTAATTGTGCACTGTGAGGCTGTTAAATCCTATTCCCAGCCCTTGGCAAAGCAGCAAGATATGAATCTTTTGAAACGGACAGCTATAAGAATCTCTACAGCTAGCGGCATATCATCATTGCGTTTTCTGTGCAAATGTCCGTGGATAAGGTACAAGGGATTTGCTTGTCTTTTCCTTGCACACTTGTCTCGACTCTCACTCGTTTAATGCATTGTATTCTCTATCGAGCAAAAAACTGTGATAAGATTTGTTTGTGCTTTCATTCTTCATTAGTATTGTCTTCCGAGAAACATGTATTAGTTTTTTCAAAGGCAGAGACATTGACGAAATCACCAGGGGTCGAACACGTTGTGAAAGAAGTTAGTAGATTGGCAATCCATACCCCCCAGTTTTTGGGCCTTCCAACGCTAGTGTGGTCAAGTGGAGGAGGCGAGAAGAGAGCAGGGGAAGGGGTGGTTATTGGTATTATAGATACAGGAATCCATCCTCAACATCCAAGCTTTGCAGTACACAATTTGCGGCATTATGGACCTGTTCCTGCTTACACAGGGAAATGTGAGGTTGACCCCAGTACTTCTCGGAATTTTTGAAATGGAAAGATAGTAAACTCAGCATTTTGCTTCTGCTGCAATTGCAGCAGGGTCATTCAACCTTTCTACTGATTTTGTTTCACCTGTAGATGGGGACGGTCATGGAAGGTACGGTTACAGATTATTTAATTGAAAGTTTGTGTGATATATAAACTTGAAGTGATAGGTGCTCTGTAGGAAGAAAATTCGCAGAGCTAGAGAAAATCCCTTCTAAATTGTAAACCCTAATCAGGGCTCCAATGTCAGAAGGGTTTCTCTATAGTTGAAACTGTGATGAGTTGTTTGAAATATTATAATCCTAAAATTGAGCTTTCACTTGATTTATGTCCTATAATGCTAACTCTAAGCATTCTACAATGTATCTTTTCTTTTGAAGGGTGCAATAAAGACCAACGACCTTTTTTCCTTTAGACCCTCCTTTTGAAGTGCAATAAAATGCCCTGTTTTTTTTTGTTTTGTTCCCTTTTAAAAAGGGAATACCAATCTCTTTTGATAAATTGAATCCCTGTTATCTTATGTGTTTTGGTTGCTTCTCATCATCAGTCATGCAGCTGCAACAGCAACAAGGAATTATGGAATATGAATGAGAATGCATGGTTATGAATTCGGAAAGGCAAGTGGCATGGCTCCTAGGGCTCGGTAAGGCCTCAAAAACAAAATAACTGAACTAGATGATGGACTTAGTTTCTTGTAACTGATGAAACTAAGAGATTGCAAAGTTTCTCTTAGATAATATGTACTTCAGTTCTGCTTTTAAGGCAATCTAAATTCAACCTGATACCCTTTCATCTTCATACAGTTGCAACAGCAGCAGGGAATTGTGGAATACGAGTGAGAATGGCATGGTTATGAATTCGGGAAGGCAAGTGGCATGGCCTGTTAAGGCTTGGTAAGGCCTTAAAAAAAGGACTAACTTAGTTTTTTGTAACTGATGAAACTAAGAAATTGTAAGGTTTGCCATATATATATATATATATATATATATATATATATATATACTTACTGCAGTTCAGATTTTAAGGCAATCTGAATTCAACCTGATATTGTCCTTTCACCTTCCAGTATTGCTGTCTACAAGGCCTTATACCGGCAATTCAAAGGTTTTGTGGCTGATGTGGTGGCAGCGATTGCTCAGGGTCAATCTATTTTCTTTGCAATTTGTTAATTTCAAATTGTCATGTGAAGATAATGAGAGAAGAAATTCTAGAAGCAATATTCTACGAAAGGAATCAAAGGAATTATGTCCCTTGTTTGTAGGCCGTAAGAGACAGTGTTCACATTTTGAACCTCTCTGTTGGGCCAAACACTCCTCCTGCAACTACAAAGACTACATTCCTCAATCCTTTTGATGTTGTCCTTCTTGCTCCTGTCAAGGCAAGTGTTTTTGTAGTGCAGGCTGCTGTAAATGGTGGCCCATTTCTAAAACTATGGTGTCCTACAGCGCATGGATAACTTCTATAAGGAAATACAATACAATTCTTCTAGGAAATGGAACAAATATTTCAGGTATTGGGCTTTCACGTAAATTCTACTTATCAGATAATTTTGACCTTGTCTATATGTGGTAAACATATCTGGTTTATTTTTCTTAAGAACAGATTTAATTCTATTCTTAATCTTGCCGGGACTTGATACATGGCATCTTTATTTTATAGGCCATGAATACCAACTCAACACCTTTTTATTATATATCATTGATTTTTAGGGAATCTGAAGTCAATAGATACCTGAAATTTTTTGGGGTCATTGATTAATTGACACCTGCGCAGGCTAAACTGCTTTAGAACTTACTAATTCTTTTCAAAATGTCATCTAAAAGATAGGTATTGATTAAAATCATGGTTAAAAATGTAACCACAGGAACAGTTGAAGATATTAAAGAGTTCTTTAAATATTCAAACAATGTTGAATGATAATCATTAGCAATCCATTCAACATCTTCAAATTCCGTCTAAATAAAAGTCTTCCACTGTAATATGAAGTATAAGTTAAGATTTATAACAATATAAAATCAGTTTAAACAAAATCATAGAGTATTAATTTTTATTTTATGAATTTGTAAACGTTAATGTGATTGAAAGATAGCCATTAATTAAAAACATAATTAAAATAAAAAGATGTTTGTAAAGAGATCACATTCTTAATAAACATTTTGAAATTTTTTATGGGGCCACCAAAATTACAACCAATTGCAAAAAAAATCAAGTATCCACAAGCCAATTCTAAGAACATAAACAATTATAAAATAATTAGTAACCATTCCAAATTAGTGTGAAGTCAAATTCCAATCCCATTACTTACAGAATCTTGCATCCACTTTTGTACATGGGAACGATGTATCTTCTCTACTTCAATAGCTATTTCCATGTATGTTTCGTAGGCAACTTGGAGACTAATTTGCATGTAGTTTGGAAGACGGTCCATCATTGATATATCCCATCTGAAAATCAATAACAAACAAATTACTTCATTCACTAGGTAAAATCAAAATGATAGAACAAATTCATTACATAGCCATAAATTAGAGTTACTTGTCAGATAAAGTCATGATAATAATAAATTCTAAGTAGCTTACTTGATCAAAGCCTCCTTAAATGGTATGAGCTCGTCAATGGTTCCATAAGTGTCGAAAATATCATCAATAACAATAATGACAGTACCAAGTTTGGCATAACAAATGTCATACAATCCACATGTATACCAAAAATAAGACTTACATGATATCTAAAGAAACTAAATTGCTTCACAATAGCCTCATCCCACCATTTGGTATCACCACAAATATAACATTTCAAAATATTAGCATTAATAATACTAACAACACAATTAATTTGATATGATTGTAATATAAATGAAAAAAATATGATACTGACTCTGTTTAATATTGAAGTCCAATATTACTAGATTTAAAATCTTTTTTTAGCTCTCAGTCAACATCCTGAAAGAAATAATTATTACCACATGTTAAGTACGATATTTTATTTTCACAACATAATATTTGGACAAAACCATGCTTGCTGATAGTAAATTATAAATAAAAATATTATATGAATGAGTTAAGATTTTTGAATCTTTAGAACAATTTCAAAATATAGTGAAGAGGCATAGCCAACATAAAATAATAGAATACATGTATTTAAAAGTATTTCAACATTTTTTATACAAAGTATATAATCATAAGAGAAGAGGCTCATGTATGGCCTAGTGTTTGGACTTATAATCGCTTTCCATCAACATCCAAGTATTAATATACTGTGTAAATATTTGGATAGGGTTCCATCCCTCCCATCTTAGAACCTTATCTCCATGGATATTTTATATCGTACTCAACCTGCAAAAAGAGGATTATGATTACAATTTGGTTGTTAAAATATTAGTTATAATATGTGTAGCTAAAAATTGTTGAAATGTACGAATCTAAAGTCGCCTATCAAGCATTTGTAACATTGTTTTATCTAATAAAGGATTCCATGTGTTGGAGGCGTCTAATCTAAATTGTCCACGTCAGCAAGCTGATGACTCAGCTGTCACTGCGTCTTGCCATCAACCAGCGTTAACGATTCACCTTTTATTTTTATTTTTTATTTTTTTTGGAAGATTTTTCTAATATGGGGAAAATATATTGGACTGTTGAATAATTAATGCATTAATAGCGTTTCTAGTTTGTCCTAAGGCTTCAGGAGATTACTATCTGTATCTAGATCCTTCTTCTAGACATTATAAATATGGGTATGTGGGTCGCATTATCTATGCTTCGCAGCATCTCAGCCACAGCAGCTGGTTAAATGAGTGAAGGAGATTGTTATGACATCAATGGCAGCCACGATCAATGCAGCTCTAGCAGGAATGGTAAATCATCTGGCAGGATGGATGTGTATTTGGCATGGGCCTCAGAATGGCCAATTAAGTCTTTTGTCTGATTGAGCATGGCAGCTCACTGCTCATCTGAAATGTATTTGATTGTCTGTAAACAATGATAAAAAAAGTTGTTCATGATAATATGACCATTGTATTTAAATCCCACTGTGAATGCATCTGTTGATCTCTGTATGTTTGTATCCAACTGTTTCAATACTGCAGTCGTGATCTGTGTTTAATCCATCTGAATATTTCAATGGCATTGACTGATATCTGGTTTGTTTAAGTTCCATCATTTGATATCTGTGCGTGGTTATCACACTGAGTTGTTTATAATGTTGGCAATTGTCTGCAAATGTTTAAACTCTGTTTCAATGGCATTGTAAGTCATTGTATGTGGTCTGTCTGTTCCTACATTTGGTATCAGAGCCTATCGAGTCAATCTTGGGAAGTTGCAAAAAATTTCAGAGCCAAAGGTTGTCCTGTTATCTATTTAAACCTGTATTGGCATTATCTGTTACTCTAAAAGAGTCTGAGGTTGTGTCTGAATCTGTTAGTCTTTGCGTATGCCTCTAGCCATCATTAGTGTTAGCACAGTCCGTGTTTGTCCCAGCGAGATTATGCTCTATTTGCTCAGTTTAGATGGAAGCTTGTCGTTTCTTTGCTGTGCCCTGCAACGCACATATATTCTCTTGAGTTCGTTTGTTTTCCAGTCTTCATAGCAGCGGTGAAGAGAATCTAATTTTCAAAATCTGTTAAGAGACTCAAGTTGAACTGGGGTTAATTTCTCCACTCCTCATGCATGCAAGTAGTTAGCTGCAGTTAAGCAATTAGTTAGTACACTGGTAGTTGAGCAATCAGTGAGTTTACATTCAGTTAGTTAACAAACAGTTACTTAAATTGTTTGAGAATTTGTTAGAGAGTTAGTTTGCATGTAAAGACTAAAATTAGTCTTGAGTTTGTTTTTCTAATTATTGTTTGGATTCAATTCTATTTAAAGACCCTACAGGGGCATCATTGTAAGCAAAGAAAATTGAAGATCAATAAAATCTTTTTCTTTCAAGAAATCGCTGTAGCAATTGGGTTGAGTTTTTATTTATTTGTTTGAG
This sequence comes from Torreya grandis, assembly GCA_037957365.1. Lineage (NCBI taxonomy): Eukaryota > Viridiplantae > Streptophyta > Pinopsida > Cupressales > Taxaceae > Torreya > Torreya grandis. Next base: position 3,255,141 of record JARHVA010000602.1, read on the forward strand.
TTCTTGTTTTTTGTATGCTCTCTTGATTCTAACAAATTGGTATCAGACCTTGGTTAGGAAAGCAGCCAACAAAGAGGCGCCAAGAAAAAAGGAGATCGAAGCAGTCGGGTGAAGGAAAAGCGCAGGAATTGCCTAGCAGGGAGCGCAGAGACTGACATCGGCCGACTTCCAGACTGACATCAGTAGTATTAGTGACCGACCACGATAGTAAAACCGATGTCGACAGTATTAGTGACTGACCGCAGCAGTATAACCAACGTTGGCAATATTAGTGACCGACTGTAGTAGTATAACCGACGTCCGCAGTATTAGTGACCGATCGCGGCAGTATAACCGACATTGGCAGTATTATCGACTGACCGCAGTAGTGTAACCGTCATCGACAACTGTGTGTTCGGAAACAATAGCCAGAAAGCCATTCTAGCATAAGAAATGACAGCGAACAAAAGTATTTCACGGCCTCAAATTCCCGTTTTCAATGGTAAGAATTATGATTTCTGGGCAATTAAGATGAGAACTTTATTTTGCTCACAAGATGTGTGGGATTTGGTAGAGAGTGGTTTTGTAGAACCACATGACGAAGCAACACACCTGGCATTAAATCAAGCACAAAAGGACCAGCTTAAAGAGAACATGAAGAAAGATGCAAAAGTTTTATTTCTCATCCAACAGGGATTGGATGAATCTATATTTTCTAGAGTTGCAGCAGCAACAAGATCCAGAGAAGCATGGAAAATCTTGGAGACTACCTATAGAGGTAATACAAAGGTAAAAATTGCCAAATTGTAATCTCTTAGGAGAACTTTTAAAAATTTGCGAATGAATGAATCAGAATCTATAGACCAGTTTATGGGTCAAGTTTTGAATATAGTGAATCAAATTAGATCTAATGGAGAAACTATGACGGATCAGAAGATCATAGAAAAGATACTCAGATGTTTATCTAGTAAATTTGATGCAATAATTGTAGCTATTGAGGAAATCAAGGATTTGGAACAATTATCTGTAGATGAATTAATGGGTTCTTTGGTAACACATGAATCTAGAATGAATAGGAATAACACTTCTCTTGAGAATGCCTTCAAGTCATAGGTATCAGTTGGCAGAGGAAGATGAAGAGCCAAGTCAAACTTCAGAGGAAGAGGCAGAGACAGATATGAAAGGAACAATTCAGATGAAGGTGAAAACAATAATCAAAACTACAGTAGTAGAGGACGCGAAAACAATCACTTCCAACAAGGTTCACAAAGGTTTGATAAATCTAATGTTCAATGTTATTACTACAAAAAATATGGTCATTATGCAAATGACTGGAAAAATAAACAATGACATGTGTACAAGCAGAATGCTAATTACACAGGTGAATCTAGTTCTAATCTAGGTGAATCTAGTTCTAATCCTGGGAGCATGTTTCTTACTTGTAATGTTACTCAAGAAAAAACTAGAGATATTTGGTTCTTAGATAGTGGATGCAGTAATCATATGACACGAAATAATTTTTTTTTGGTAGTCTTGATTCTGCAAAATCAGAAGTGAAATTAGGAAATGATATCACAGTAGATGTCATGGGTAAAGGTGTCATGAATGTTTTGGCCAAGAATGGTAAAAGAAGGTTTATACCTGATGTTTAGTTTGTACCTAGACTAAAACATAATTTTTTGAGTGTTGGTCAGTTAGTGTAGAAAGGTTACAGAGTATCCTTTATGGATAATGTTTGCACAATAATGGACAAGCGTCCAAGTGACAGGTTGATAGGAAAAGTGGAGATGACCAAGAATCGCATGTTCCCTCTTCATATTCAGTGCATCCAAGGAGAAGAGAAAGCCCACTACAAATCCATATAGCTAGACCAATCATGGTTATGGCACTTAAGGTATGGACATTTACATTTTGGAGGTTTAAATTTGTTACAGAAGAAAAATATGGTGAAGGGTTTACCATCAATAAAACAGCCAAGAAGTTCATGTGACAGTTGTATTCTGGCAAAACAACATAGAGAGAGCTTTCCAATAGGAGCCTCATATAGAGCTAAGCTAATATTGGAGCTAGTCCATAGTGATTTATATGGACCAATGCAAACTACATCATTAGGAGGTAGTACTTATTTTCTAACCTTCATTGATGACTTTAGCAGAAAGACATGGATATACTTTCTCAAAAATAAATCTGAAGCCTTTGGAAAGTTTAAAGAATTCAAGGCAATGGTTGAAAAGTAGAGTGGCCGTTATATCAAGGTACTTAGATCAAATAGAGGAGGTGAATATATGTCTAATCAATTTCAAGATTTTTGTAAGTATCATGGCATTAAAAGGCAATTGACTACAAGGTACACACCACAGCAGAATGGTGTAGCAGAAAGAAAGAATAGAACAATCATGGAGATGGCAAGAAGCATGTTGAAAGCTAAATACTTGTCAAACGAATATTGAGTAGAAGCAGTAACATGTGCAGTGTATATTCTAAATAGAAGCCCAACAAAGAGTGTCTAAGATCGAATTTCACAAGAAGCATGGAGTGGTAAGCAATATAGTATATATCATTTCAAAATTTTTGGTTGTGTTGCATATTCTCTTATACCATCTAAATTGAGAAGAAAACTTGATGATAGAGGTGATAAATGCATTTTTATTGGCTATTTTGAAGAATCAAAAGCTTATAAATTGTATAACCCAATTTCAAAGCAAGTGATTATAAGCAGAGATGTTGAATTTAAGGAAGCAGAAGCATGGGATGGTAGCACCATCACAGTTGGAGCACCAATTCCACAGGATGAAGAAGTTTCTGAAGAACAAAATTTGCAAGGTGGACAATTCTCTCCACAAGCAAGCACAAGTACACCAATAAGAACACCTAGAAAGTTTGAACAAGGTGAATCATCCAGTCATGCATGTCACCCTACTCCAAATTCACAAGTGATGAATCAGATCCAACTCTTGCTACTTTAAGATCAAGAATTAAAGGTAACAAAATGAGAAGTTTGAGTGAGATTTATAATCAAGAAGAGAAATTAGATTTGGTTTCAAATTTTGCTCTTTTCATTCATGACCCTATGTATTATGAAGAAGCAGTTAATGAAGAACATTGGCTAAAAGCAATGGATGAAGAGATGAATGCTATTGAAAGAAATCAAACATGAGATTTAATAGAACTACCTGAAGGTAAAGATTGTATAGGAGTCAAATGGGTTTGTAAGACTAAATTTGATGCAGATGGAAATGTTGAAAAGCACAAGGCAAGGTTAGTAGCAAAAGGATTTGCATAAGAACATGGAGTTGACTATAATGAAACATTTGCACCAGTTGCTAGATTGGATACTGTTAGAATGGTATTATCAATAGCTGCTCAAAATAATTGGTATGTATATCAAATAGATGTAAAATCTGCTTTCTTGAATGGTTTTCTAGATGAAAAAGTATATGTGAAATAGCCCATAGGTTATGAAGTACAAGGGCATGAAGAAAAAATTTACAGATTAAAGAAGGCTTTTTATGGTCTCAAACAAGCACCAAGAGCATGGTATAGTAGGATTGATTCATATATGATAAATAATGGATTCAACAAAAGTGATAGTGAGCCTACTTTGTACACAAAAATCAACAAAGAAGGTCAGATTTTGATTGTGTGTTTATATGTTGATGATTTGATTTTTACTGAAAATTTGTCTGTAGACACTTTTAAATCAACAATGAAGAAAGAATTTGAAATGACAAATTTGAGATTAATAAAGTATTTTTTGGGTATAGAAGTTGTACAATCAGTAAAAAAAATATTTATCTGTCAAACTAAATATTCAAAGGATGTGTTAAGGAGATTTAAGATGTTGAATTGTAAACCAGCACCTACACCAGTTGCTACAGGGACCAAACTTAGCAAAGAAGACCAAGGGTCTAATGTTGATTCTACAACATTCAAAAGACTAGTTGACAGTTTGATGTATCTTATAGCTACTAGACCAGATATCAGTTATGGGGTTAGTTTAATCTCAAGATTCATGGATTCATCGAAAGACTCACATTGGCAAGTTGGAAAAGGGATATTAAGATATGTGGCAGGAATTACAGAATATGGAATTGTATATTCCACAACTAACGATTTTAATTTGATTGGTTTTACAAATAGTGATTTTGCAGGTAGCGTTGATGATAGGAAGAGTACTTCTAGACGTGCCTTTTTTTTAGGCACAGGTATGGTCACATGGGCATCCAAAAGCAACCTATAGTGACACTTTCATCAACTGAAGCAGAGTATGTTGCAGCCATATCAGCAACATGTCAAGCAACTTGGATGAGAAGAATATTGAAAGATTTATTACAAGCACACAAGGAGTCAACACCAATCTTCTGTGATAACAAATCAACAATCACTTTATCAAAAAATCATGTGTTTCACAAAAGGAGCAAGCACATTGATACAAGATTTCACTTTATCAGAGAATTAGTAAACAATGGAGAAATCCATCTGGACTTTTGCAGATCTGAAAATCAATTGACAGACATATTTACAAAGGCATTACCAAAAGAGACCTTTGATTATTTGAGACATAATTTAGGCATTGTAAATGCTAAAATTGTAAGTGGTAGAAATTAAGGGGGAGTGTTAGAGACTCAAGTTGAACTGGAGTTAATTTCTCCACTCCTCATGCATGCACGCAGTTAGTTGCAGTTAAGCAATTAGTTAGTAAACTGGTAGTTGAGCAATCAGTTAGTTTACATTCAGTGAGTTAACAAACAGTTACTTAAACCGTTTGAGAATTTGTTAGAGAGTTAGTTTGCATGTAAAGACTAAAATTAGTCTTGAGTTTGTTTTTCTAATTATTGTTTGGATTCAATTCTATTTAAAGACCTTATGGACGCATCATTGTAAGCAAGGGAAATTGAAGATCAATAAAATCTTTTTCTTTCAAGAAATTGCTGTAGCAATTGGGTTGAGTTCTTATTTATTTGTTTGAGTTCTTGTTTTTGGTATGCTCTCTTGATTCTAACAAAATCCATTACTCGCTATATTATTGTTTTTGTCTGAAAAGGCCGCTACCAATTTTTCAAGGAAGTTTGTGTGCATTTGCTCCGAAGAGCAGGAATTCAAAATGCGGCCCATTTTTGTTTAATACTCGTCAGTCTGAGCTAGAGCTCATTTTCTCCAGATATGGGAGAGTGGAACGGGTGGATATGAAATCAGGTTTTGCTTTTGTCTACATGTACGATGAGAGTGATGCAGATGATGCTGTTCGACGTCTTGGTCGGCAAAAGCGTCGTCTATCTGTGGAGTGAGCAAGGGGAGATCGTGGAATTCGTCATCAAAAGGAAGGTGCACGAGTTGGAAATTCAAGCCCACAAAGAAGCTGGAGGAGTGGAAGGCCGAGGTGCAGGAGCGGTAGTTAGAGAAAAAGACGGAGAATCCTACGAAGGCAGCAACGACCAGAAGAAGAAGAGGAGCGAGGAGAACTCAGTGTGCTAGAGCTGGCAGAAATGTCGCCTTAGAGAGCAAATATGGCGCAGTGTATGTTTTATTCATGTATCAGTTTATTTGAAAATGTATGTGTTAAATGCTTTGTAAAAATTTTGAGCATCGGCAGCTCTATGTATGTGTCCTTCAATATGGTAACTAATTTTGTGGCGGTAGTTTTAATCCGGTCGTTTAGAATCAATTTTGAGGAGCGCTGATATGAGCAGTAGCTTTCATTCCGTTTGTGGTCTGGAGCAGTTTAGTTTAAGAGAGAGAATGTTGGAGGCGTCTAATCCAATTAACTGTCCACGTTAGCAAGCTGATGACTCAGCTGTCACTGCATGTTGCCATCAACCAGCATTAACGATTCACCTTTTATTTTTATTTTTATTTTTCGAAGATATAAAAATATGGGGAAGATATATTGGACTGTTGTATAATGAATTCATTAATAGCGCTTCTAGTTTGTTCTAAGCTTCGGGAGATTACTATCTGTATCTAGATCCTTCTGCTAGACATTATAAATATGGGTATGTGGACTGTAGTATCTATGCTTCGCAGCATCCCAGCCACAGCAGCTGGTTAAATGAGTGAAGGAGATTATTATGCTATCAATGGTAGCGACGAGCAACGTGGCTTTGGCAGGAATGGTAAATCATCTGGTAGGATGGATGTGTATTTGGCATGGGCCTCAGAATGGCCATTGAAGTCTGTTTGTCCGATTAAGCATGGCAGCTCACTGCTCATCTGAAATGTATTCGATTGTGTGTAATCAATGATAATAAAAGTTGTTCATGATAATATGACCATTGTATTTAAATCCTACTGTGAATGCTTCTGTTGATCTCTGTATGTTTGTATCCAACTGTTTCAATACTGCAGTCATGATCTGTGTTTAATCCATCTGAATATTTCAATGGCGTTGACTGATATCTGGTTTGTTTAAGTTCCATCATTTGATATCTGTGCGTGGTTATCACACTGAGTTGTTTATCATGTTGGCAGTTGTTTGCAAATGTTTAAACCATCGTTTCAATGGCATTGTAAGTCACTGTATGTGGTCTGTCTGTTCCTACACCATGTTGATTATCTATTCCAATATCTTCTCCTCAAATTTCCCTTGACTGCGAAACAAATTTTTAAATTTTTGGATCTGTTCCTTGCAAAAAATAAAAATAAATAACAATTTTCTTATAACATATAAATGGACATTAAATTTAAAAATCTGCCATTTCTGTTTTAACGTGTACTGACTAATAGCCTCCAGGGCCTCATTATCTGTCTGCAATAACCATAGGCAAAATGAAGAAAACAATGACCGAATTAAAAATAATAATAAGAGATTGGAATGTTTGCCTCTGCTAGAATTGGGGTTTTGTCTTTTAATTGATGGCTTTCTTCAAGTATTTTTTGTAGATATTTAGAGGCAAATGCTTTAACCTCTCTCATGATATTCTCTCCAGGAAAAGAAATCTCCGAGGCTCGATATAAACTCAACATACATCTTAGTTCACTCTCATCTTCATTGGTAGCCCAAATGTAGACGAATTGACCGCTTTTATCTAACTAAAGGTCTGAAATACATCTGGTTAATCCATTAAATCATATAAGAAATAAAATTTCCTAGACATAAACACCGTATCACTTATTTATCTATTGTTACAAGTGAAACAGATAAAATAGAAAATAAATACCTGGAGACACAGGATACCCATTGAGCCCTCGAAATCCCAAAGCAGTAGCGTGGAGATCAGCAATGACATTCTCTTCCCCACGAAATGCCCTTTTCATTCCATTATCTGGGAGTGTGGGGCACATATTTAGTTAGTTATATATATACTTTCTCTTACTATAGATGTCTAACAAGAGGAGGATATTTAACAATATAAGCAGCTTTGCATTTGTATTTGTTCATTAAATATTTTTTCAGCGAATTCAATCATGTTGTTGAAAAGTGACGCTGAAGTGCAGTTCACTCAGTTTTATTTTTAGATTTAGTGTAAATTTAGTTTGCATGAACAGTTTTTTGTAGCGCTAAATTTAGACAGTTAGTTAATTTTTAGTTAAAATATTTTTTAGAAAAAATAAAGCCTTAGAAAAGCTAGAGTTAGTTTTAGTTGATATTACATGCAAATTATTATTTAGATAAATTTAAAATATTTTATTCAATAATTAGAAAAGCATGTTCACATGCAAGTCTATTAATACATTGTAATTGATCTTTATTTTCAAGAAGAAGGAGAATGATTCCAAGTTTTTGAAGAAGTATTTTTTATTTTTTGCAATTCTTATTTCTTCAGTATTATGAATATTGCATATATCTAGGTGTGATTTAATTTAAAATTCTACATCTGGTATCAGAGCAATTTTTTTTTCTTTTGGGTTAAAGATTTAGTAGTTGGAATTTTGCCAAAAATTTATCATGTCAAATTCTAACTCCTTGCCCATCCCAAAATTTGATGGAAATGAGTATGATTATTGGTGTGTCAAAATAATGACTTTTTTTATAGGAAAATATTTGTAAGAGATTATTGAATGAGGTTATGCAGAGCCAACGGATTGGAATGCTCTTACAGCAAATGATAAAACAACTAAGAAGGAGGCTAAGAAGAAGAATGCTCAAGCCTTAAATCATATTCAAATAGCTCTAGATAAAAGCCTATTTCCATGAATTGCAGGAGCAAAGACAATAGAGGATGCTTGGAAGACTCTAAAAGAAGCTTACCAAAGTAGTGATCAAGTCAAAGTTGTCAAGTTACAGACATTGAAGAGAGAATTCGAGAATTTGAAGATGCAAGATGCTAAAAGTGTGAGTACCTATTGTGTCAGAGTAAAAGATGTGGTCAATAAGATGGCTACACTTGGTAAAATTGTGAACAATGAGGTTGTGATAAAAAAGGTGTTGAGGACTCTCACACCAAGGTGGAACCATGTTGCCATAATCAAAAAAGAAATCAAGAATTTGTCTACCCTTCAATTTGATCATCTAGTTGGATCTTTGATGTCTCATGAAGAAAGATTGAGAGATTTATTTGGGAAAAGTGATGAGAAAGCTTTTTCCTCCAAATTACAAAACAAAGAATGAAGATGCCAATAGTAGCATCAAAAGTAATCAAGGCCAAGGTAGAGGCCAAAATCAGAATTACTCAAGAGAAAATAGAGGCAAAGGTAGTTTTTGAGGAAGAAGTGGTTTCAGAGGAAGAGGTAGAGGCCGATTTGATAGAAGAAATATCCAGTGTTATCATTGTAACATGTATGGCCACTTTAATTATGAGTGTAGATTAAAAAAAGGTAATAATGATAAAAGCATTCATTATGCTCAAAAAGGTAATGAGAATCCTCTAGATAATTTATTTTTATCTTATGACAACGCTGAAAATGTTTCTAAAGATGTTTGGTATTTAGATTCGGGATGTTCTAGCCACATGTTAGGGAATGAATTTTTTTTTTCTATAGTGGATGAAAGTTTTAAATCTAAGATCAAGCTTGGTGATGAAAAATCATTAGAGGTTGCTGCAAAATGAGCTATGAAAGTCCATACAAAAGAAGATATGAAGAGTGTTAAAGACATTTATTACACTCTAAAGTTAAAGCATAATTTGTTGAGTGTTGGACAATTATGTGAGAAGAATTGTAAAGTTGTATTTGAAAATCAACAATGTATGATTTATGATAAGAATCATGCAAATAGGGTGGTAACCGTTGTGCCTATGACAAAGAATAGGATGTTTTCATTGAAGTTTGGTGAACATAACAAGAACCTTGTCAATATGGCATATGAGGATACAAGTTGGTTGTGGCATCTTAGGTATGGGAATTAAATTTTCATAGTTTAAAAATTCTAAAATCAAAAGTATTAGTTTTTGGTTTACCTAAGGTTGAAGAGCACAAGGAAGTTTGTGAACGATGTGATAAAGGAAAACATGCAAGAGAGAAATTTCCAAAAGGCAATGCATGGAGGGCTCATTATCCACTCCAGTTAGTTTATTCAGACATTTGTGGTCCTATGCAAACAAAGATTTTGGGTAAGTCATCATATTTTATTACTTTTATTGATAATTACTCACGATAGTGTTGGGTTTATTTTTTAAAGACCAAAGGTGAAGTTCTTGAGACATTCAAGAGGTTTAGAGCCCTTGTAGAAAATGACAAAGGGTGCAAAATCAAATGCTTAAGGACTGATCATGGAAGAGGATTTTGTTGAAAATTTTTTCAAGGTCATTGTGATATGCATGGCATTAGAAGACAACTCACCACTACATACACACCTCAAAAAAATGGTGTAGCTGAAAGGAATAATCATATAGTGGTAGAGATGGCACAAAGCATGCTACAAAAAAAGGGATTAAACAATTATTTTTGGGGAGATGCAGTTACTACAACAATATATATTCTCAGTCAGAGTCCCACTAGTGTACTTGACAGAATGACTCCATATGAAGTCGGTATGAGAAAAAACCAAATGTTAATTATTTCAAAGTTTTTGGTTGCTTAGCCTATGTTCATGTTCCTGATCAAAAGAGGCAAAAGTTAGATCGCAAAAGTGAGTCATGTATTTTCGTTAGATATAGTGAGGAAAGTAAGACTTACAAGTTATATAATCCTCTCACTAATAGAATTATTGTGTCAAGAGATGTGATTTTTGATGAAAGGGGAGTTTATGGTCATCAAAAAGGCCATATGGAGAAGTCAAAATATGTTTTAAATGAAGTTATTATGGATGCTATTAATCATGGGCAACCCACTAATATTTTTGTTCTAAGTGATACAAATCCACCAAGTAACTCCTCGTATAGTCGTTCAATTCCAAGTGTAAGTCTAGATTCAAGTCCTAGTTTTACAAGAAAGGTAAGAAGATTGAGTGACATTTATCAAAGGAGTTCAAATCAAGCACATGAAAAAAATCCAAGAGGTGAGACACTGAATTTTACTTTACTTACCAAAACTGATTTTGAACCATCATGTTTTGAAGATGCATATACTAATGAGGTTTGGATGCAAGTAATGCAAGAAGAGATGGATTCTATTCATAGGTATGACACTTGGGAGCTTACAAAGCTTCTACATGACAAGAAGAATATTGGCACCAAATGGGTCTACAAGACTAAGTGTAATAGTGATGGAAGTGTTGAAAGGCATAAGGAGAGATTAGTTGCTAAAGGCTTCACATAGAAGTATGGCATTGATTATGAAGAGACATTTGCACCAGTAGTAAGACAAAAAACTATTTGAATGTTGATTTCATTAGCAGCTCAAAAGAATTGGAGCATCATCATATGGATGTGAAAAATGCCTTCTTGAATGGGTATGAAGAAGAAGTATATGTGGAAAAAACCACAAGGTTTTGAAGTGCAAGAAAAAAAATCATGTCTACAGGTTAAAGAAGGTTTTGTATGGCCTCAAACAAGCACCAAGAGCATGGTATGCTAGGATTGATGGATATTTTCAAGAGAATGGATTTCAAAGAAGTAAGAGTGAACCTACCCTTTACTACAAACAAGAAGGTAATGATATTTTAATTGTAGGTTTGTATGTTGATGACTTGTTGCATATGGGTAGCAGTTCTATGATGAAGGATGAATTCAATTTTTCATGATGAATGAATTTGAGATGAAAGATTTAGGCCTCATGAAATATTTTTTAGGAATGGAGGTTTATCAAAGGGAGAATAAAATTTTTATTTGTCAAACAAAGTATGCTAAAGATATGTTGAAGAAATTTGATATGGTTGATTGTAAACTAGTCTCCACTCCAGTTGCTCATGGAGTTGTGTTATGTAGAGATGATGGTGCTGAAAGAGTTGATGAGACAACCTATAAAAGTATTGTTGGAAGCTTAATGTTTCTAACTCATACAAGACCTCATATTGCTTATTTAGTTTCACTTGTTTCAAGGTACATGGCAGAGCCATCAGAAATACATATGAAGGCAGCCAAGAGAATTTTGAGGTATGTGAAAGGCACTCTAGATTTTGGTAATCATTACTATACTTCTAAAAGATTCAATCTTGTTGGTTTTAGTGATTCTGATTAGGGAGGTAGTTTGGATGACCGAAAGTCAACATCTGAGAATTATTATTTTTTGTTCTGGTTTGATTACTTGGAGCTCAAAGAAGCAAAGTATAGTTGCCCTTTCTTCTACAGACGCAGAGTATGTTGCAATCACTTCAGCAGGTATACAAGGATTATGGCTTAGAAAATTTCTTGAAGAAATTGGAGAGATTCAAGTTCAATCCACGGTTATTTTTTGTGATAACATTAGTGCTATTAAATTGGCCAAGAATCCAGTCCATCACAATAGGATAAAACATTTTGATTTAAAGCATCATTTTATCCGAGATTTAGTGTAGATGAAGGTAGTAGAATTGAAATACATCAACACTAAAAAACAATTGACAGATATCTTCACGAAGGTAGTTGCAATAGATCAGGTTTTGACACTCAGAGGCCAAATTGTGAGCCTGCTCAGCATCAAGGGGGAGTATGTTGAAAAGTGATGCTGAAGTGCAGTTCACTCAGTTCTATTTTTAGACTATTAGTGTAAATTTAGTTTGCATGAACAATTTTTTGTGGAGCCAAATTTAGATGGTTAGTTAATATATTTTTAGAAAAAATAAAGCCTTAGAAAGGCTAGAGTTAGTTTTAGTTGATATTACACGCAAATTATTATTTAGATAAATTTAAAATATTTTATGCAATAATTAGAAAAGCATGTTCACATGCAATTCTATTAATACATTGTAATTGATCTTTATTTTCAAGAAGGAGAATGATTCCAAGTTTTTGAAAAAGTATTTTTTATTTTTGCAATTCTTATTTCTTCTCTATTATGAATATTGCATATATTTGGGTGTGATTTAATTTAAAATTCTACACATGTTAATGCCAACTAACAAGAGGTCAACTCGTTGGCTGTGATGTAAATGTGTGTGATTAAATTAAAGGTAACAAAGTAATTCGGTTGTGTACAATTAGAAAGAACAGAGCATAATATATATACTTGTAACAATAATCCAAAACTGATTTGATTTCTTTGTCAAAATAGCGACCAATTCCATGTCGTTACACAACATCAACAATGGAAAACATTTGAAGTAGGTCATATGGGGAAGGATTACTTTCGCCATCTCCAAACAAGCCATTAAATACATCAAATTTAATCTCCTTGATCAACATTTCCACCTTTTCACGGGATGAAGATGCGTGTTATGCATCAGACAGAATTTTTTGTTTTAGATTTGGAAAAAACTAAGCGTATGCAACAAAAAAATCCACACACACAAAAAATAGGAATTTACATTGAGCTTCTAAATTATGAAAGAACGTGTTTCTATTGGGGTGGCAACCCCTTAGATTCATCTCACATAAGGCAAAAATATGCAATATTCAATTTTTATGCAACCAAATATTGCCACGTGTTTACAAGCGTCAATTTTTGTTGTGGTATTAGATTGCGCATGATAAGATATGGGGAATGACCACCGTTGATGACTTGTGTTTTCTTGCATTAATGTTTGTCAGTTGTTCCCAATGTTGTGATCTATACGAATATCTTATTCAATAAAAAAATCTCCCTTCTCCCTATTGGACGATGTCTTTCCTCTGCACACAGAATACATGAGGAACCCACATTGACTTCTTCAGCTCCATTTGGTATGCTTTCTCATCTGCTACTTGTAATACCAAATGATTTCATGCTAGAGCTTAATCAGCACATGCGAACTCTCGGTGTGTGTTAGTCGTCGCCGGTCATCAGCGGGCTGGTCTCTGCCTGTCCTCAAAGTCACTCACTGTCAACTGCAACCCTTCCAAACCGTAACTACTAGTGTGATTGTGACCGTAAATAGTGGCATCACCAGATTTTCAACATTTTAGTTGACTACTTTGATGGCTCTTCCCCATTCATGGCCTGATGATATGGCATACGTTCTAAAACATGCCCTGTTAACGTGGCATCATCCATGGCGGTATGCTTGTTCAAACAAATTTGAATTTCAAATATCCCACTCAAACTAATCCCACCAAAACTGAAGCAGATCAGAAGGTCATTGCTTGGTGTTCTGCATTTCACTAGGGAAAGCAGGAGCCCTTTCTCTCTCTATTGTTGCTATGGTCACCTTCTCTGTCTGTGCATAGGCAGCTTGTGGGGCAATATTCGACATCATTCCTTTCATTTTGTGCAGTTCTCTTGGTGTGATTTCAAGCATGGCAGGGGCAGGTGGGAAGTTCGAGTTGGGATTAACTCATCTTCTCTTCTTCACAAGCTCCGCCTACTCCCATGAAATGGGAATCATGCTCGTGGGAGTGATGATCATTGTGTGTACATTGCCAGTCTCCATCTTCATCATAGTACATTTCTCACAGTTGGGTGGGGGGGCATGTTCTTGTCAACTCCCAATGCTGCTACTACTACAGAAGAAGAGTATTACGGTTTCAAATGGTTTGAAGAGGAAAAACTCGAGGGTCTACACTAGGGTTTCATGAAATTTGCTCAAAATAGCTGATCTGAAAGAGAAAATTTGAAAACATCATATGCCATCACATTTGTGCCCACTCCATCTTTAACTTCTTCGCCTTTCCATGCCTAATGCTCAACCTCATGCTCGTCAATAATTTAGTAATCAAGCATTACTGTAATGTTAGGATTAGGCCATACCAGACACTGGACTCTTCTATTATTTAGATTTCCATTTCAAATATTTACCAACCCCATTCAACTTTGCAAATGTCTATCTAACATCTAGTTATTAAAATTTGTAAATGGGGAAGGAGCCTTTTAGAAAGGAAGTTTACCTTATATATAACCATGCCTGGAAATTGACAAGCTGGGTATCCTTATTTTAAAGGGCTTAGACCCCATATGATCGATAACATTTTTAACAAGCCGTAAATAATTACAAGTGTTAAATTGGTTAAAGAACACAATGTTAATAGATTCTATTTAATGAACGCATTAATATGGATAAATGGATTACAAAAGTAAATTGCAACACAAATATCAATTTTTTAAATGTAGGTTGCATAAATGTTTAAAATAGTAATAAAAAATTAATTAATAATTTCAAAATTTTGATAGGTTTTTATGTAATATTTATACGCGTATCCCTGGATAATCATCATAATATAACAATGTCAATGTACACCCACAAGTGATAGACATTTCCTAGAAAATTTATAAAGAACGAAGAAAAGTCCTTGGAGCATGATTTCCTATTATGACATACCCCATTCAGGGAGTAACATTTATTAGAAAATGATAAAAATTTAAAAACAAAATAAAATGATGGATCTCTAATAACCTTGTTCACTCTTTTTGCATTGTGATGTGCTAATGATCTATGAAATATATGTTGTGAGTTAGTTAATGTTTTAAGTACTGTGTTCTTATTATGCCCCCAAACAATAACCAATATATAAATTATTAGATTACATAATTAGAAACAAATGAAATGATATACAAAAACATAGCAATGTGAATTGCATGTACTTCCTCTTTCAAATGATTGCTTTAACATGAATATATGTTTGCACTCTCCCTTATAGCATATTAAATAAGTGGTAGGGTATGATAAAGTGTCGTGAAGATACAAAGCATTCATTTAAAACATAAGTAATTAGCGAGAAAATATAATCAAGAATACCATTACAAGCAAGTGAATCATGAAAATAAATAGACTAGTAATTACATGAAAAAGTGATATTGAAACACCGATAGCGCTAAATAATTGGAATCATATTGAAGGAAGAGGTCAATGTCACAGGAATATTAGACTTTGCTCTTCATTTTATATGACCTTGATGTACACATGATCCTCCATTCTTGTTAATTGGTAGAAATAGAAATGAGTTAAATATAAGGCTCTTGGAAGGATCATAATCTTGAGATAATATAATGTCAACAAAGCCCCCTAATAACTTATAAAATATTAATAAGTGTTTAACAAAAAATATGCATTGAATTAAAATAACATAACAAGGGATACAACAGAATGGGAGTGTTTAGGAAATGAGAGGGCAACGATGAGGATGTTGATGCCTATGCAACATTTACTGATTTGTGTTACATTGTATTTTGAAATTATTACTGATTATTAATGCTTCCTTTGTCTTCTATCTTTTCTACTCTTTTTCTAACTATTACTATAAGGGATCCACACTGTATAAACATGTAGTGATAATCGTACTAATTATGAATGTTGGATTTTTCTTGTATCTTTTCTACTCTTTCTTTGACTAATACTATAAGGGATTCACATTACATTATACTATGATAACCTTACTCATTATAAAAATTACAACTATCTTGTATATTTTCCACTCTTTTAATGAGAAAAATCATGAGGTAATGGAGTGCCAATAAAACTCCATGTGAAATTTTGAGAAGTAAGAGTTCTAGTAAGTGACATAAATGAAAAAAATAATTATATGGCTATGCTTTTTTAGACTATATCTATAATATCCTTGTTCAAATTTTTACATTGCAACATGTTAATGATCTACAAAACACATTCTTTTCCTTTCGCTAGTTGGATAAAACTTATGAAACATAATTAAAAATGAGTGGTTTAGGGTATGTGTTGTGGGTTAGTTTGGGTTTTAAGCACCATGTTATTATCATACCCCCAAGTAGTAATAAATTTATAAAATAAAAAATCACATAATTAAAAAAAATTTGAGTGACATACATAAGCCCATTGATGTGCATTGTGTGTCTTTCCTCTTTCTAATGATTGCTTTAACATGAATATATGATTTAGTTATTGTGCAATCTCTCTTAAATTATCATGAATGTTGAAGAGATTCCCATTGTGATAGATGTATTATAAGTGTCTATTTAGATGCACGTTAATTATAATGGTTATGTATTTATACACAATTTACTTTAAATAAAGAGCCTATTGATGTGTTAGATGATGTTATAATGAATACAAATTGAAAGATATGGGATTAAAAAGATGGGAAATTCTTAATTAAAAGGGAGAAATAATGGACCTAAGAGTGTAAGATATATCCCCAACATAAATATTCATTTGGTTTTGGGAAATAGGGTAAGTGCCCTCTATTTTATCTTAGATAGAGGGCACTCCCCTTATGCATAGACCCTACATCTTTAAGAAAGGGATATAAAGGATGGGATAAGAGATGTTTAGACCTTGAAAATAGGTGTGTAAAGTTGAAATACACCTAAGACAACATGAGAAACATCTCATAAAAGGGAGAAGCCTTACAAAGAGGTATAAACCCTCAAAGGTGCATATAAGCTTTTGAGCCATGGTTAGGCCTAAAATCCAAATTGGGGGTCAACTTCATTTATAGCCTTAGATGATCACTCAAATGGATTGGATAATGTTTACAAGGTCATTTCAAATATTTAAAAGCCTCAAACTTGCCAATAAATCACAAATAAAGTAATTTTCAGCTCAAAGACAAGATTAAGCTTTCCTTAGGCTTAATCTTTGAGTGCTCACATCTCCTCTGAAGCTTTCCATGGAGATCCAAGATATTTGGAGGTGTTATTTTTGGTCCTAAATAATTATTTTTTGGCATTGAATTGAAATTTGAACATGAAATCTCTATGAACAATGGCTAAGAAGGTAAAATAAGACTAAACCCTTGTTAAACCCTTGGAAGGACCTGATTGAGAAAAAAGGGAAGGATATGCATTTAAATGGACCCAAATGGCTTGGAAACTTCTTTTATATTATATATGTCTATACATAGACCATTCCTATCCACTTGAGTGGAACCCTACCTATACAAGTAGGGTACAAAATTTCTCTTTTTGATCTCTTTATGGATTGTACAGGTTCTTGTAGGTTTCAAGAGATGAAATAAACTTTGGAAGGAATATAGAGACTTGGATAACCCCTCATGTCTATTTCATGCTTCTTAAAAACCCCTAAGTGTGCCTACTAGATCTCTCATCTTAGCCAGTAAAAATTCACATAGTGAACATGATAGTGAGAAGGGTGAAAACATCAAGTGGGAGTCATTTTAAGGTGTGCCTAATGCCTCTAAGGCCATGGAGGGTCTTGAAAATTATCATCCACTCCATTGTACAAATTTTCATGGAAAAACTTATTTCTTTTTTGAAGCCATGTGTGAGGGGTGACTTAAAGAAGAGTTTTCTTTAAGTGCAAGCAGTGATAGCTCATTTTCAGAAGATTCCATATGACTACGAATGTACCCAATGTATGGAGAATCATGTATTAAAAAATTCCCTCTTAATCAAATAATTAAACCTATCCCTAGTTAGCTTTGGGACGTTCAAATAGGGGTGAATGATGAAGGCTATTTTCTTGTGAAAAATGAGAACTCCTACGCCACATTTTAAGAGTTTCATGACTTGGGGTGACACTTGCGCTTCTTAACTTTGCATGATCAATTTCACATTCACTTATCATGCACATGTAACTCCTTCTCTTAGCATGATAAGTTTCTTTATGACCTTTCGACTTCTTTCTTCTCTTCTCTCTCTTAATTTCTATAAGAACTAGCCATTTTGGCCTTTGGAAATTATGCTCCACCTAAGTATCGTGAAGCCCAGCTCATTTGCATACTATTAGATCAATAAAGATTACTGTTTTACCTCTTATATGACTATTCATAGTGTGTTCACTTGAATGTTTGATCTTGCTTAAGTGATGACTGTTGTTTCCTTAGCATGGTTGTCCCATTATCTCACCTATTTTTAGTTTGAAAACTTCTTCTTGTAGGTCATGTGAATTGTCTTATGAAGTGTCATGGTTGAGTGAGTTAGCCTACTCAAATAGTGCCATTATAGGTCTTTTGTCTATTCCTCCTATCCTAAACATTAATCACAACCTTCATAATGAAATACTAATGTAAGAAGATTTGGATTAGAGAAGTTTATTCATAGATAGTCCCATGATCTCATGTGTGGCATGCAGTTGGTTGGTAGTCATCAATAAATTTGGTGTATCACCTCATTTAAGATATTTTACTTTCATTTTTCTCACTCTTTTCCCTTACAAGCATAGATGTAGTAGTGATCTACAAGTGGTAAATCAAGGGAGCTAGCCCTTTCTAGAGATTTGCTTCATTATTAGGCTACCCACAACCTAGAGGTGTTTAAATTATGCTACTTGGATGAGGAGACCTAAGGCACCTCCTCAAAGGGTGAAAATCCAAGTGAAAATTATTTTTGGCATGCCTGATGGAACTCATTGTTCAAGAAGTTGAAAGATTTTTGGTGTTGTCTTTCAACACATCAACCTTTGGAATCATCTATCCAAGCATCAATGTGACTCCAAAGTTAGATCAGATGGTCAAGTATCCTTGGTTATCCTTTTGAATATTTTTGGTAATGTTACTTTGTGTTCTTGCTTCTCAATGAAGTTACATGGCTAGTTTTGATGTTGATTATTATTTTACCTAAGTTGGTGAGATATTTCAAGCTTATGACATTCCCTATCAGCCTTTGTGTGATTCTTACTAGCCTTTGTGTTATTATTACTAGAATTTTCATGATCCTTACCAGCTCTAATATGATCCTTACTAGCCTTGTTATGAGTTGTATCATCCCTAAAACTAACCTCTTCAATATCTTTCTCTTCTTAGTCAACCTAGTCACTTCTCAAGTCAGTCCATTTCAACTTTCAAGCTAACTCTTTTGGGATATGAGAAGTACATGTTGGATCTTGATACACTAAAGGGACATGGTTAATATGTTCCTAGTCATTTCATTCATAATGTGAGAGATTCATTATATCTGGTTAAAAGAGAGTGGACACCTATTGAGAGAGCAAATTGGTAAAGGCTCACAAGTGAGATGCTTGATGTGAGTGGCCTAGTTGTATCCTTAGAAGATAGGTTAAGAATTCATGAGGAATATCCTCACCAAGTCTATTAGCCTTCATATCCACTTACCCATGATTACTATCAGTCCTACTTGACCAATACTCATGGACCCAATCATACTTATCAAAGTCATTCTTTTTGAAATCAACTAAAAGAGAGAGTTGAAAAGATAAACCTTATTTTTAAAGCAAACCTTGATAGGTAGATTGAGTTGGCTAATATGTAGATGCATCAATCTACACCATCAACAAAGTAAGTAGAATTTAATCCCTCATTTCCCTCTTTCATTACATCCCCACCTCAAGAAGAGACTTCTAGTTATGAAATCCCAAGTTAGAGACAAGGTGGAGAATCTAAGCCTAAAGAGATCCCAAGTTTCTTGAAGACTTGATCCACTCATAAAATTGCATCACTGCCTCAATAAGTGACTCCTAATCCTAACATCCTAAACTATAATAAGGTAGTGGAATCATAGGGAAAGAAAGGGGAGAAAATCCTAGATAAAGAGTGAGAAGTTAAGAAAGAGCTTTATCCTATGCAAACCCCTCCCACCCTTCCTAAAGAGACATAATTTTCCATGTCAACCCTTTTGTACTCATTATCCTCATGAATATGTCTATTGAATTCAAGAGAGAATTTTCCAAGATAACCTAGCTAAGAAAATTGAAGAGTTAGAGTTGAAAATGAAATTGTTTAGTCAAGGTGTGATGGAAGGTTTAGAGCCAAAAAAAGATCCTATGCTTGAACACACCTCATCTAACCTTCCTCAAGAGAGTCCTCAAGCTAAATCATATTTCAATGAAGAGTTTTTCAAATTGAAGGAAGAAAACCAAGCTATTTCAACCCAAGATCTACCTCCCCTTCCTCAAGATCTCCTAAAAGGATCCCCTACAATTCATTCTCAATCTGATGTTGAGTTCTATGTTCCACCTCCACTAACTAGTTCATCTTGTTATCACCTCATCACCCTTTGCATTGATATACCTTTAGTATGGAAATATAAAAAATATCAGTTGGTTGATAAAAATTTAAAACTCTTGCTTGCAGAAAGTATAGCTTCTTGGTAGCCTCATTGGGTTAAGTCACCTGATTTCAAAATACCTAGTCTTAGCATCACCAAGAAGGAGAAGGAGATTGAAGATCTTACAAACCTTGAGAATTAAAGTTAGGTTATGATAATTGAGATACAACTTGAGATCCCTCAAGAGGTCCTAAATGCTGAAGAAGAGGTGAGTCCTTGTGTTGAGTCTTCTTATTGTGTTGATAATGAAGAATGTCTTCCTTGTTTCAAACAAGAAGTATTTGATGAAATCATTTCAAATTATAAAGAAGAGGATTAAATAGCTTATCTTATTTTTCCCCTTTATGATGCTGATCAAAGAGAAGATGAGGACTTGTGGTAGCAGTTTGTAATAATTTACAATGAGTTTGAATCTCTCAAGGGGTCTATAATTTCCATAGAGCTAATTACAAGTGATGGTAAACAAGATGACATTTTTAAAAATGCCATAGATGAACCAAATCAAAGTTCACCTTAGCCTTTGGAGGTCAATAAAATTTTCTAATGTCCTCAATATTCCAAGGAAAAAGGAACTACTCCTCTTGAAATCATGCCTACAAAAAAGATGCATGTGATATGAGATGAAGAGTGGGCAAAAATATGAGGTATGTGTACAAGGCCAAGAAGAATAAATTTGCATTGGATACATATTTGAAAATCATCTACTTGAGAGTATATCAAGTGAAGTGATAATAAATAGGTCTAATCTATCAAGTATCCAATCCAAAGAAAAACATGCTTGGCACTATGACTCATCTCATAAAGAAGGAAATGCAAGGAACTTTCCTTTTGATCTTAAAAAGGGATGTACGATTAATTTTTAGTTGTACACACTGGTTTTTTTAAAAATTTCCCTTGAGTGCTTGAGCACATGTGTGTGTGTGTGTGTGTGTGTTGTTAGTTTGTTTACTTTACTTTATGTGTGTCTTTTATTTTGTGTGTTTGAGGTAGTCAATTGGTCTTATCTGAATCAAAGCTTGTTTTCAATTGTCAAAGTACTCTTATTGTGTTTTAAACTTTAGATGACTCTGTAATCTCAATGGACTGATAAGGCTATTGATCTTTAGCATAACAAGCATGCTACCCCTATGAGTGACCAATTTGTTGATCAAATTTGACCCTACAAGTCAAATTGGGACCCCTATAGGGAAATATTTCATTTTTAGATGTTTTAGGGTCTAATATTATGTCATACAATGTATTATAGGTCATTTAATGTCACATTAGCCTTAGTCTTGGTCATTTTAAATATTTATGTCTTTTTGAGTCATTTTAGGGGTCAAAGTGGAGCATTAAATGACTTTTACAACCTCCTTGAGAAATGTGATGGTTTCTAAGGATGATGCCACACCCCATGTGTCTTAAGAAGTCTTAAGTAACTTTTTATAACTAAAAAGTGGTGTGTTATTAAAAAAAGGGTAGTTTTCTTAGAAAAAATGAGCATTTAATGAGGTGTACAAAATTTTATAAACCCCTATAGTTGAGAAAATTTTAAGAGTGTCCCTTAGTCTTCCATACACTTATTCTAGTGATTAGTTTGATCAGAAACTTCAATAAATGAAAAAAAATGCTTCTCTCTTCCTCCACTAGGCTTGGCAAGCAAGAATGGCCCTCATGTTTGTACTTGGTAAGGTTAGCTAGAGAGGTTTCAAGAAAAATGATCCTAGGGGTGTCTTATACATTCAGTGATCTTAAATTTTATTTTTGATTGTAGAGTAATGGTGGCATGTGCTTTATGAACTATTCCTAGGAAATGGACCTATCCAATTTACTTGTTAATCTATGCACCTCATGGGTTTTGCTTTGGTTTAGATAAGTCTATACAATACAACTTTGAGATTTATTTTAGAGGTCCTGTAATCCCTTCTCACATGTTCCCCATCCTTGGTTTTATGTTAAGAGGTGTTTCGATATGTAAATCATCTCATGTTACAATAATAGGTACCTTTCTATGTTACAAGCAGGTTTCTACCACTTCCAATGTCTTCATGTCTTGGTAATGGTGTCAAAGGATGGTGATGGTTTATTTCCATCTTTCAAATTTTATTTAATTTCATTATAATCTCATCCTCCAAAATAATGCTCCATATAGTTATAGCCATAAGTGAGAGGCTGTTGGTTTACTCCATGACTGTCATGTATAGTCAACTAAGAGTTAGGTTGAAGTCTTTAAAACGTCTATGGAGACATAATTATGGTTTTGAGATATTGAACACATTCCCATAGTAGATACAATCAAGTATAAGTCTTTCACTTGGTAGAAGAGGGACTATCCCAATCAACACAATCCCTTACATACTCAATTTGCCATGGAATCGCACCTACATGTGCTTGAAAGGGGAAAATCATGTTGGAATAAAGGTTTTTAAACTATTTTAAAGGTATTAATGATGATAATCACCCATTTGGATAATTGGAGAAGAGCCTAGGTTTGTTCATGTGGTCTTAAAACAACACTCATTATCCATAGTCATCATCACTACCTATACATTTGAATAACCACCTACAGGTGGTGTTAACAGAGAGCTGGGGGTTGTTTTGAAACATTGAAACAAGTGATGGAATCATTATTTAAGTATTGAAGTGTTAATTCTATCATGGTAGACCTATTTGAAGGCTAGATTAGGAAATTTAAGTGGGAAACCATACTCAAAGATTCAGTGCTAGTGTTCATAGGTCAAATCCCCAAAAGTGCAAAATAGAGGACTGGGCCTTTTTGACAAGGCCATGCAAAAAAATTATCAATGATTTTTTGACATCTAGATGATCCCACCTTGTAGTCTCCACATAGTAGAATAACTTATCAAAATTTGGGAGGTATATGTTTCATGGAGGGTAGTTGTTGGAAAGCTCAAATATGTGGTTTTGTTCACTGAATTTAGGTAGTGACATCTATAGGAGTTAAGATCCAAAAGGACCCTCATACCCAACATTGTGAATAAGGAATGTATCCATGTGGGGTGATAGCATTAAGTTTATAATCATATTTATAGTTTAGAGTCACTAAATAAAGTTTGGAGATAAATTTGGAATTCTATGTTTTTAGGGCTATGCACAACTACATATTCCTCTTGCCTAAGAATTTGATACACAATTGCTATGAATTCATAGTATAAGCTTGGGGATGGAAACACATTTGCATGTTAAGTAATATTGTTAAGTTGATAGGCCATTATATTCTAAGAGACATCAAACTTTATTTGGATAACTAGGTCTGTTGATTTAGTAAGTACATCTACATGCACATATTGGTCTAAAAAGACTCACCTACAATTGAGTGTAGGCAGACAGTAACCTAAACATGGAATCTAGATATTGTATTGCATAAGCTAAAGGTGAAAAAATGATTCCAATCATTTTTAAATGACCAAGGAATATTCAAGAAAGTCTTTATATATTGTCTTGAGCCTAAACTAAGTAATCATACACCTACAGGACCCCACACCATCAGTTGTAGTTGACTGTGAGGGGTAGAGAGCCAAAGGATTGGGGTTTGATATGATCTAACCTAGACAAGATGAATGAACACATAAAAATAATTGATAAATGATATTGTAATGTTGTAAGAGGGCCCATGCATTTTTCTCAAGTTTAGTGCATGCAAGAATAACTATAGGTGCACTACATTGAAGCAAAACATAGTTAGAGGTAGCACTTAACCTTGACTAAGCAAGGCATAGGGAGGGGTATGTAATAGTTTTAAGTTATGATAGGACATTAAACACATTAATTAGGATCATGTAAACCTATATAGGCTCTTTTTAGAGGAAAATAAGTAAAGAAAGGACCCTGATCATGAAACATGCAGTCTGCATGCTTAAACCATTGTGCATAGTCCCTTTTCTAGGAAGTATGTCTTAGAATTTGAAAGAGTTTGAGCATAAAATAACTTGGTAAAGGGATAAGAATTGGTAAATATCACATATACAACTTTAATAATCCCCTCAAACATCCATTTAATCTAGGGTAATAGGGGAAGTGCCCTCTATTTTATCTCAGACAGAGGGCACTCCCCTTATGCAAAAACCCTGCATCTTTAAGGGAGATAAAGGATGGGATAAGAGATGTTTAGAACTTTAAAATAGGTGTGTAAATTTTAAATACACCTAAGAAAACATGAGAAAAATCTCATATAAGGGAGAAGCCTTAAAAAGAAGTCTAAACCCTCAAAGGTGTAGATAGGCTTATGAGCCATGGTTAGGCCTATAATCCAAATGGGGGGTAAAATTCATTTATAGCCTTATATTATCACTCAAATAGATTGGATAATTTTTAAATGGTCACTTAAGATGTGTGAAATATTAAAACTTGCAGAGAAAGCAAAAAAGAAAGCCATTTTTGGCTCAAGGACAACATTAGGCTTAAGGAAATGGAGGAAAGAGTTTGATAGGGCAACTTTGAGTGCTCACATATCCTCTGAAGCTTTGCATGGAGATCCAAATAATTTAGTGGTGATATATAGGGTCCTAAAAAATATTTTTTTACATTTAATTGAAATTTCAACATGAAATCTCTATGAATAATGGCTAAGAGGGTAAAACAGGCCTAAACCCTTGCTAAATCCTTGGAAGGACCCAATTGGGAAAACAAGGAAGGAGATGAATTTAAATGGACCCAAATGGATTGGGAAATGATTTTATATTATATATGACTCTCTATAAATCATTCCCATCCACTTGGGTGGAATCCTACCCATACAAATAGGGTACAAAATTGCTCTTTTTGACTATTTTGTGCATTTTGCAAGTTCTAGGATGTTTTAAGAGATGAAATCAAACTTGGGAGGAATATAGAGACTCAGGATAACCCTTAATGTCCATTTCATGATTCATTAAAACCCCTAAGTGTGCCTATCTAAGATGTCATCTTAGCTAGTCAAAACTGGCATAGTGAACATGATAGCGAGAAGGATGAAAACTTTAAGTGGGAGTCTTTTTAAGGTGTGCATGATGCCTTTAAGTCCATGAAGGGTCTTTAAAATTTTAATTCACTAAATTTTATGAATTGTCATGGAAAATTTATGCCTTTTTGGAAACCAAGGGTGAGGGGTGATTGAAAAAGGATTTTTCTTTAAGTGCAGGGAGTGATAGCTCATTTTTGGAAGATTATAGATGACTAAGAATGAAACTAATGCATGAAGAAGCATGATTGAGACTCTTCCTTCTCATTCCAATCATTAGACATATACCTAGTTAGTTTTGGGATGTTTAAATAGGGGTGAATGATGAAGGAAGTTTTCTTGTATAAAATGAGATCTCCTACACCACATTTTAAGGGTTTCATGACTTGGGGTGACACCTATGCTTCCTAAATTTGCATGATCAGTTTCACATTCCATTCTCATGCACATGTAACTCCTTTTGATATCATGACAAGTGTCCTTGTGACCTTTGGACTTGTTTCTTCTCTTCTCTCTCTCTCAAGTTCGATAAGAACTAGCCATTTTGGCCTTTGTAAATTGTGATCCACCTAAGTATGGAAAAGCCTTGCCCATTTGCATAGCATTAGATCAATAAATAATACTAGTTTTATCTCGTCTATGACAATTCATAGTGTCTTCACTTAAATGTTTGATCTTGCTTAAGTGATGATTATTATTTCCTTAGCATGGTTGTCTCATTATTTCAATTATTTATAGTTTGAAAGCTTCTTCTTGCAGGTCATGTGAAGTGTATTATGAAGTGTCAGGGTTGAGTGAGTTAGCCTACTCAAATAGTGTCATTCTAGGCCTCTTATTTTTTCCTCCTAGCCTAAACATTCATCATAATATTCATAATGAAACACTGATATAAGAAGATTTAGATTAGAGAAGTGTATGCATAGTTAGTCCCTTGATCTCATGTGTGACATGCAACTGGTTGGTAGTCATCAATAAATTTAGTGTATCACCTCATTTATGATAGTTTACTTTTAGTTTTGTCTCCCTTTTCCCTTATGATCATAGGTGTAGTGGTGATCTACAAGTGGTACATCAAGGTATCTAGCCCTATTTAGAGATTGACCTCATTCTTAGGCTATCCACAACCTAGAGGTGTTTTAATTATGCCACTTGGATGAGGAGAGTTAAGACATCTCATCAAAGGGTGAAAATCCAAGTGAAAACAAGCCTATTGCATGTTTAACTATAATACTTGACCAACCATCAAATCTTACATGATGTTCATAGTTAAATTTTAGTTGTACTATCTTAATATTATCCTAGAAACATCTTGAATTGACATCATAATATCATATCATCTCATATTATATACTCGAATTCATATTAAATAATACTATAAGCTAATCTTAAATTATGGGTATGTACAAAAAATCTTATATATATGGCAATGATCATGAATATACAGATGCTATTATGCAACATCCCCATTGGCAAAATATGAGTTAATGAATAAAATACATAATATATATAATATATATTGATGATTGAATATGTAATACTATATGAATCACATATTTAGACTTGGAGAAGGGATTCATATAGGTCAAGGATACAAATATACAATGATTAAAGTATCCACTCTAATTTATGACTACATTTATGTATACATAGAGATATGAGACCCACTTATTCTTTATGCAGTGATCATGTATATACTGTATACCTGATCATCGTATATCCTAAAATAGTACACTATGAAATATATTCTCAAATATATAACCACATGTCTACTCATCTATAGTACATCATACCTTGATCTACCATTCATCTAAGCCTAATGAGAGAAACATATTTTAACAACTAGATATAGGAAGCAAGATAATTAGATCTTTATTATAGAATTTCCATTCATCTATATTTCTAATGTTCAAATATATTTCCATGCATGCAATAATGTTAAAATATAATATAGATGAATGCAATGTATTATATAATATATAGATCTATGATACTTACAGTATTTTATTATCCTTTAATTACATTTATACTTATAGTGAGCCCTTTTAAATCGGTAATACCACGTAATTTAAATTTTCCTTGTATTTTATACCAATCCATGAATGCTATATAATAATATAGTGATAATTTAAATCCGTTGATGTGGTTTACTATCAGATTATTTATTTAGGCATTACATTTTATCTCTATTAAAAAAATAAATACATATTTTCTAATTAAATTAATACTTTAAATGTCAAAATGGCTTAATGATATCTAACATCAAAGGTTTTTGAAGAAAGGTTGCGTTTTCCCATACAAAGTCATAAAAAATGATGAGGATAGGCACTTGAACAAAAAAAAATCAATAATGTTCAAAATTGAGTAATCATTTAAGCCAAGCTATGCAATCTAAAAAAAAAGATCTATGTACCAACCCCATGAATTGAAGCCTAAATAGAAATCTATCAATGTTTGGATCCAAACTTGACAAGGTTAAATTAAAATGCAAAGTTGAAGACTAGGATTGGACCAAACAAACTAGACAAGAGCGGACAACATAATGATGCATAAATAAGGTCCAAATGGTATACATGACATGGTTTGAAACAAATGGTTTTTGATATAATGGTAAACAAGTTCTTGAAATAAATTGAGCAGCCTAATGGCATAAGCATGCTTGAATGATATGATCTATGTTTCAAAGACTCAAAAAGGTTCAAAATGTTTTGACATGATTTGGTCAGCATAATGCTACCCTCTACAACTCAAATTACACACACATAAACAAGTTTAGAAAAAATTTCAAGGCACAAATGTGGTGTAAAATGGCCAACGTAACACCTTTTTAGACAAAAAAGTGACGTATAGACAAATTGTTTTTGACATGGCTTATGAACAAACAAACAAGTTTTAGTCTCAAAACATACCAAGTAAAAATGACCAACATACACTAAGTATAATCGTCCTAATCCTAGCAAGGGTATGTCAATGTGGGGTTGACTAAACTAACAAACTTTCGAACGTTTCTAGGGGAATCAATTCCTATTGACTTTCATGTCAAAAAATGCCAAAGAAAAGCACAAAAATTAGGTGACCATGGAATTGGTTAGTTGTAAAAAGGTCTAGTCCTTTTTACAACCACTACATCCTACTATTCATTGAGTATAGTGTGATGTTCAACTATAGATATGTTCCATGTGCAACTCAAAAGGAGTAAGTGAAGTCAATATATGGAGATGAAACCCCGGGTTAAAGCTTCCTTAAATAACTCGTGGGAGGTAATGACATCCCTCTCATAAACCAAGTTTGCATGAAAATAAAAGACTAATAGAAAGACTTTAGGGTCATTTTCAGGGTCACCCAAAATTTGACGAGTTTTTGAGAAGTGAAGTAAAATGACATTCTTTCTAAGCCTTGGACTAGGGTTTTTGTAATAGGAATGGTGCTTTTGATTCCAATGGTTCCCTAAAGGGGACAAATGGAAGAGCATACACGTAACATCCCTCTTTTTGCCAAACAAAAGATTAGATCAAGCAACTATTGAAGGCAAAAAGCTTTCAAAGATGAGTTCATTTTTACGCCCAAATGAAAATGAGGTGGTGTTCATTTGACCCCTTGTCTTAGTTGCAAAATTTGAAAACATTCACCATAAACATCTAAATTTTTCGTTAAACACCAAAATAAGGTTTCTAATTGATTTTTAAGCATTGAAAAGGTGATCTAAAATATGTTTTTAGCAAATATCATGCTTGGTCCTGCAGTAAAAATGTTAACATGTCCTTTAGCCTTGAAGCTCTTTTTGTTTTGAAATACTGAACTTTAGAAAAAGAGACCTCAGGGCTGTGTTTTAAGAAAAATACAATGACCAACATCAGTTATATACA
Source organism: Torreya grandis (assembly GCA_037957365.1). Classification (NCBI taxonomy): domain Eukaryota; kingdom Viridiplantae; phylum Streptophyta; class Pinopsida; order Cupressales; family Taxaceae; genus Torreya; species Torreya grandis. Next base: position 3,284,226 of record JARHVA010000602.1, read on the forward strand.
ACTGGTGATGCTTATTGTTGCTAACTGTTGTCAGTTATGTAACCGACGTCGGTTATACCAATGTGATCATCGATAGGTATCTAACTAATGTCAATTTTACTAATCGACATCGGTTAAGCTATCTAACCGATGTCAGTTTTACTAGCTGATGTCGGTTACTATGTAAATCTGTGACAAAAAAATGACAAAATAAAGTTAGAAAATCAATTTACAAGATTTTTAAGGGTCCAAATGAATATTTTAAAGCTACAAAATGATCTTCTTTAGGTGTGAGATACATCTTGTCCCCCCAGGTGTGCAAAAATGTAGAGAGGATTACAGAGCAAGTTAGTCAAACATTAGTCCATAAATAATGAAAAATACATAATGAACTAACTAAGCCTATCTATTCCTATGGGAATTACAAAGGATAGAAAGAAACAAATGAAATAAAACAACTTCATATTACCTTCATAGATGGATTCAGCATACCTATGTGGCTCAAAAGCATGTTTTTCCTTGATCAAGCATCTTTGTCTTTATGAACAATGATGGAAAAATCCTCCAATGTCTCAACAACACTCCATAAAACCTAGGCTCATGATTCCAAATCACTAAATTAGCCTATCAACGAAGCTTGCAAACAAAATCAATGATCAATGCAAAAGATTGTGGAAACAATTTAACATTATAACTTTGCAATATTCAAGATTTAAATTCATGTCCATGGCTTTTCTATTTATAGATTTTTGAGATTGGTTAAGATCAACCATGACAGTCTATCTCAAGATTGAGATGTGTGGCCATGTATAATCCTAATATTTGGAATTAAATCTATAATTATCTTCATCATGACCTTGGAAGAAGGGGCATTGAAGAGGCATGTGAGGCATTAACTAGGCATGGGTGACCCGCAATCTTGATATTTATGACATTTATGGCCTAGGGATATCTTTCCAAAAAATGAGGTCACTTGATGATTCAGATAATAGGAATCAATTTTTTAAAAAAAAAAATATTCAACAAATTTCATGAAAAATCCACTTAAGCTCTTGATTTAGATTAATTAGCCTTAAACAAGGTTAATCAACATTTGTGCAATTATTTAAAAATTGGTCCTCAATTAATCAAAATGGTCAAAATGTCATATTATTGAGTTATAATTTGACTCGAGAAGAATTAAAAGGTAACATTTGATGCACTAGAACCATATTTCCATTTAGGATGTTTCCAACACAAAATATCAAAGGTACATGGCATGTAGCAATGAATTTAAGAGAAAATAGTGATCCAAAACACAAAATATGAAACCATCATTTTGACTCGAAATGAATTGATCAAAGTTAGCTGACCCATAAATTGCATTGCCCTATTTAGGGATACTTTGACCTAAATTGACAAATGTAAATGATAAGTTCGAACCACTTAGCACGTTTTATGGATTTTAACCTTAAATGTGCATTTGAATGCAATTCGAGTAATATTGATAATTTCAACATAAATGGTGTTAGGAATTGGATGTCTACACCTCATACATCAATATACTCAATTTTTCTTGATTTTGGATTTACATTTTTTGACATACATGAATGGGTAAAAGAGTATCTTTCCTTATTTCTCCTTGAATTACATAATTTAGTTTGTTATTTTTCCAAATTCGTTTAGAGTAGTGTTCTCAAAGAAATTAAAAAATTGATCAAATTTTAAATGCTTTTCAAATTTAATTATTTTCAAAATTTGAAAATTGCATTTTAATGGAATTATGCTTTTTAATAAAAAAGCTTAAAATTTGTTTTATCTCCTCCAATTTTTGACTTATGTTGAATTTCCGATATTGGAAATGAGAAAAATAGAAGACTTGATGCCAAGAGAATTTGAAATGCCTTGCAAAACACCACACAGTATAAAAAAAACTATAATTTCAAGGTTGCAGTCCACACAGTCCAAGGGAATAAAGTGCAGGTTTTGATGTTGGTAAAAATAGAATGCAATGAGGGTAACCTCCACGTAGCCCAATTAGGTGAAACATAGTCTACTCAGTCAATAACATGAAAATTATGCCGAAGTTTTAAGTGCCATGCAGCCACAATGAAGAACCTGATCAATAAATGATCTATGCTTCTTTACAGCAATAACACCATATATAAAAATTAGCACACCATTATTAAAAAAATAGAGAACAATCAAAAATAAACTATCAACATATAGTTGTACATCTACCTAAATGGCTAATACGCTATTATAATAGATAAAAACAAACTCCCAAATTAAATTAATTCTATGTATGTCATATGATTAGGAAAGAGGAGGATTAAATCATTGAAAAAAGAAGATTGAAATTCCAAGCTCTGATACCAATGACAAGCTGGATAATCTTATTTGAAATGCAAATAAAATTTTATTTCATGATTCAAATCAAAATGAGATCAAACATTATATTTAATAGACCAAGACAGACTATTCATTTCACATTCCCAATGACTCTTCCTATTCCTATGGGAATGTAAAGCTTATTGAATAAGACAAAATACTAGACACCTAAACTAAACATCTAGGATTAATAACAAACGTGTACAATATTGTTACAATTGAAAAATTAGTCCTTTGTGAAATATGAATCTAACTAGGTGTAGAAGTGAATGGTTTACTCTCAAGAGTGAGTCCAATGATCCTTGTTTGTTCTTTTTATTGTTCATGTTTATCATCCCATGCTGCATCCTCTATGAATTGAACATCTCTATTGATTATCAATTGCTTTGTGACTAGATTGTATATCATGTAAACTGTTTATTGCTCACTATATCTAATGAATATGATTTTTTCTCTTCTATCATCCCACTTTGTTCATATTTGTTTAGGCACATGCATATATGCCACACATCCAAAAAATCTTGAGTGTTCAACAATTGTCTTTATAATGCTCCATGCCTCTTGAGGAATCATTTCAATAATAGTTTTCGTGGGACATCTATTCAGAAAATAGACTGTTGTTGTTACAACTTCAACCCACTATTCATTTGCCAATCCCTTGGCCTTTATCATGTTTTATGCCATCTCTTGAATAGTTTTGTTTTTCCTCTCTACTACACTATTTTTCTGTGGTGTGTACCTTGTTTTAAACTATTTCTTGATCCCATTATCCTTACAAAATATCAAAATCTGATTTGAAATATATTATCCAGGCCTCTATATGTTATCAATATCTTTATATAATTATCACTATGCTTTTCAACCATGGCCTTGCATTGCTTGAAGATATTAAATGCCTTAGATTTATGCTTTAGGAAATAGACCCATGTCTTTTGGATAAAATCATCTTTATTTTTGGCTAAAGAGAGTTTTCATGAGATCACACAAATCTGAATGTATCAGCGCAACTGGAGTTTTTGCTCTCCATAATGTACCTGAGAGAATACCTGTGGGAAAGGCATTATGTTACTTCCCCGATATGCGACCCTCACAAACTTTATTGGGTTATTTAATTATAGGCAGTCCTTTTACCATTTATTTCTTGTAAAGAGGATTCATCCTGCTAAAGCTCAAATGACCATCCCTGAGGTGCAACATATTAGATTGATCCAATGCAACTATTTTGAATGTTGTGGCCAACTCTTTTTACATTCTCAAGGGAAACATTATGTTTTTTGTCAGTTTGATAGTTTTTATTTGTCTACTGCTACCACTTATATCTAATCTTATGCATTCTCCATTCTCAAATTTCACTCTATATCACTTTTAGACTAGTTGCCCAATGTTGATGAGGTTATGCTTCAACCCTAAGACATAGTAGATGTCTTGAATCTGCCTCTTGTCACCTTGCTTGGTGCAAATAGAGATACTTCCTTTGTTCATAACAATGACCTTGTCATTTTTCTCATTTTAACTTTAGACGTGACTAATTCATCTATGTTGTTAAACATTTCCTTGTTCCCACTCATATCATTGCTGCAACTACTATCTAAATACCATATTTCATTGTTGCTTTGCTCGGCTATGTTTCAAGTGATAAACAAATGTACACCATTTTCATTCCTATCAATTTTACTGCTGCCTTGCTTTATAAAAACTTGTATTTTTTCTATTCTTATTCTATTCTTTTTTTTCTACATTCATTTGCATAATGTCCATATTTTTTACAATAATAACATTAAACGTTTGATTTGTCATACCTTTGTGAAAAACCTTCTCTAAAAGTATTGTTGCTCCTTCCTCTTTCTCTTGTGATTTTGGATGGTTGTGCCTTCCTCCAACTTGGCTATTGAAAAATCTACATCATCCTTTGTTATTAGCTCTTCTCCCCTTACCTCTCACATTCACATTTGATTTCAAAGCTTGTTCTTGAGAAGTGTTGGTTCTCCTATTCAACCTATGTTCATGGGTTTGCAATGAACCCATCAGTTCGTCAACAGTCATTTGTCTTAAGTCCTTGGACTCTTATATTGCTACCACAATATTGTTAAACCTTATAGGAAGAATCCTTAAGATGTTCTTTATTATCCTATGGTCCTCAATAGCATCTCCATTGGTCTTGATATGACCAACAATGGTCATAGAAGTCTCATAAATAAATCATTAATGAACTCAAATTCTCTCATTTGCAGGGTCTCAAAATCTCTTCTCAATAGTTGTAGCTTAACCAACTACACCTTATCACTTCCTTGGTATGCATTTTACAAGATATTTCATGCTTGCTTGGAATTAGTAGTTGTTGCTATCCTTGGGAAGATTGAACCACTCAATGCCATCTGTATATAGCTCAATGTCTTTGCATCCTTTTTCCTATTCTCCTCTAGCACGTTCTTTTGTGCTTGTGTGACTGCATTGACTGTAACTTGGTCAGCTGCCTTTGTATAACCTCTTTTAACAAGTTCCCACAAATCATGACAGTAGAAAAATGTCTTCATTTTGATAGACCAAACATCACAGTTTTTCTCATCAAAGATCAGTGGCTTTTGCCATGAGTTGTTACTATTGGCAACCATGCTCTAACAAGCCCAAAAGACAGACTCTGATAACATTTTTTTGAAAATTAAACCAAATGGGAATAGCTCTGATACGAATTTGTTGGGAATGCATGCAAACAGGGGTGTGCTCTGTTTACCAAAATAAAGCTGTAGATGCAAGAATGAAACTATTGCAAAATAAAGAAAAATACCCACAAAACAAAATATATTTATATTAAACTTATATTGTTGTTTACAAACTTACACTTTTAACATTCTCCTGCACTACAACTGCTACTAGTGTACTTTGTTGTTCTATTATTTGTTCTTCTGTTGCTCTGCTTCTACAACTGCTCAATTCTTCTATCCTTTGTTGTTTTATTCTGTTATAGCTATTGCTGGACTATGTTCTTCTCTGTTCTTTACTTCCGGTCCAGACTGTTGTTGTCATCACTCTTGTCACTCTATACTGCGTTTTGCCTCCTTTTTCTTCTATTCTACTACTACTATTTTCCCACTCACTAATCTATTGTAAATTCAAAACCCTGCTCTCCTCTAGACTGTTGTCCTTTTTTGTCATTTTACCCATCTAACTTAATACAATCACCATTGAAGAGGTAGGTGGAGTACGCTGATGAATGTAGATGTGAGATTCCAAGGGGTTTTCAAAACTGTCAGTGTTAGGTGAGTTCAAAAAATAGCTCAACATTAATATTTTAACAAAGTTGTTTTACCTACCTGCAACCATGCAATCTGTGTGAGGTGCTATCGATTGGTTTGAATTGCAAAACCGACCTATATGAAATAACTACACCAAAATCAAAACAATTGCTGTACTATTTTTGGAATAGCTAGCAATATATACACAAAGATGTACATTGAAATGTCTAAAATTAAAGCTTCGAGTGGTATTTGTGGTTCTCTGTAGAAATATGCAATCGGGATCATAACCTTTCTGCAGGGATAGCTTGAGAAGAGTGAATTCAATAGAATTGTAGATGTTTACAAGCAATGGAAAAGTGGTGAACCTGGAAGGAGAACTTAATTTTTTTTTTTTCAAGTATATGGAAAAATTGCCACTAGCATTCTTGGAGAGCAAGTTTGCTATTGCTTCTGATACTGGCCTTGTTAGGTCTTGTCTGATGGAGAAGCTTTTCCAACTTTGCCCTCTTTTTTATGGTTATATCTTCCTATTGTTAGCATTAAATAAAGAGACAGCCGAGGAGTTTTGATTACATAATTGGAAAGCAGTGTCGATTGTATATAATAGTATGCCTACGTCAACATGTACAACAGGGAGCACTTGAGCATAGAATGTTCTGGATTTATTATATAACGTTGCTCTTATGATTTTGGATGGCCTTTTGTATAGACTAGATTACTTGAAGATGGCCTGTAAAGATGAAGCAAGCTTATAAATAGCTGTTGTAAAAAAAAAAAAAAAAAAAAAAAATCTTAAAATGCCAATTACTAATATATGCAGTCAATTGGTTGTTCAAGCAGGTATTACTCTAGAAGCCAGACCTTAAACATTGGAACAAAAAGAATATAACAAATTTAGATTCAGATAAATTATTCATAGGATCTTACTCTGTTTTGAAGGTGTTTAATTTGTATAGGAATCATCACTCAATTCTTTAATATTTTGTCATACCTTCTTGTTGGACATGTTTTGCTTAAACAATGTCTTAAATTTTTTCAATTAGATGGTTATTGTCGATGCATATTTGTTCCTATCCTTGCTAGGAAGACTATTTCTAGCATCTTTCCTCAGACGGCTATCAAGGTTTGTCCCATCATCAATCAGTAAGGGTTTTTTAGATTATTCCTGGATGAGTGCATGTTCCTTTTTTATTTGTTGTTTCAGCATTGGGTTTTTTTTGAGAACACAGAAAATTGTTGCTACTTCTCTGAAACAAGTATAGAAAATTGAATACACTTTATGACCTTTAAAAACTACCATTACACCACGAAGACTACAGTAAGGTTATTGCCGGTTAAACTATGAATCATGAGCCTGATTGTAGAGCCCTGTAAGTTGCAGGGACCATATCAGGGTAAAACAGGGGTTCCTGTCATATGGTTATTACTTCTGTCTATTGGACCTAATTTGTTTCAAAAAACACGAAAACAGTTTAAGTTTGTACTGTGTACTTGAGTACCCAGAAAAAAAAATGTGGTTTGGATTGGGAACGGACATATATTAGATCAGTGACCTCACATTAATAGCAAAATCAGAACCTTGTATGTTTCAGTTGAGCTCTAAGAAACAATTACAAGCACATGTATTTATATTCTTAAGTTAACTCTTCTTCCCAATCCATGCCCTTGATATAGACGATAACTTGCGTATGTTACAAGTTTTTAACTTTATACCCAATCTCATGGTGCCATTTTAATGGTGTCAGTAGTTAGGGTGAGGTGTGAACCAACGTTTGATAGTAATTGTGCACTGTGAGGCTGTTAAATCCTATTCCCAGCCCTTGGCAAAGCAGCAAGATATGAATCTTTTGAAACGGACAGCTATAAGAATCTCTACAGCTAGCGGCATATCATCATTGGGTTTTCTGTCGTTTAATGCATTGTATTCTCTATCGAGCAAAAAACTGCGATAAGATTTGTTGTTGCTTTCATTCTTCATTAGTATTGTCTTCCGAGAAACATGTATTAGTTTTTTCAAAGGCAGAGACATTGACGAAATCACCAGGGGTCGAACACGTCGTGAAAGAAGTTAGAAGATTGACAATCCATACCCCCCAGTTTTTGGGTCTTCCAACGCTAGTGTGGTCAAGTGGAGGAGGCGAGAAAAGAGTACGGGAGGGGGTGGTTATTGGTATTATAGCTACAGGAATCCATCCTCAACATCCAAGCTTTGCAGTACACAATTTGTGGCATTATGGACCTGTTCCTGCTTACAAAGGGGAATGTGAGGTTGACCCCAGTACTTCTCGGGATTTTTGCAATGGAAAGATAGTAAACTCAGCATTTTGCTTCTGCTGCAATTGCAGCAGGGTCATTCAACCTTTCTACTGACTTTGTTTCACTTGTAGATGGGGACGGTCATGGAAGGCACGGTTACAGATTATTTAATTGACAGTTTGTGTGATATACAAACTTGAAGTGATAGGTGCTCTGTAGGAAGAAAATTCGCAGAGCTAGAGAAAACCCCTTCTAAATTCTAAACCCTAATCAGGGCTCCAATGTCAGAAGGGTTTCTCTATAGTTGAAACTGTGATGAGTTGTTTGAAATATTATAATCCTAAAATTGAGCTTTCACTTGAATTATGTCCTATAATGCTAACTCTAAGCATTCTACATATACCTTTTCTTTTGAAAGGTGCAATAAAGACCAACGACCTTTTTTCCTTTAGACCCTTCTTTTGAAGTGCAATAAAATGACCTGTTTTTTTTTGTTTTGTTCCCTTTTAAAACGGGAAAACCAATCTCTTTTGATAAATTGAATACCTGTTATCTTATGTGTTTTGGTTGCTTCTCATCATCAGTCATGCAGCTGCAACAGCAGCAAGGAATTATGGAATATGAATGAGAATGTATGGTTATGAATTCGGAAAGGCAAGTGGCATGGCTCCTAGGGCTCGGTAAGGCCTCAAAAACAAAACAACTGAACTAGATGATGGACTTAGTTTCTTGTAACTGATGAAACTAAGAGATTGCAAAGTTTCTCTTAGATAATATGTACTTCAGTTCTGCTTTTAAGGCAATCTAAATTCTCCCTGATACTGTCCTTTCATCTTCATACAATTGCAACAGCAGCAGGGAATTATAGAATACAAGTGAGAATGGCATGGTTATGAATTCGGGAAGTCAAGTGCATGGCCTCTTAGGGCTTGGTAAGGCCTTAAAAAAGGGCTAACTTAGTTTCTTGTAACTGATGAAACTAAAAAATTGTAAGGTTTTCCTTTTATATATATATATATATAAGTTTAGATTTTAAGGCAATCTGAAGTCAACCTGATATGTTCCTTTCACCTTCCAGTATTGCTGTCTACAAGGCCTTATACCGGCAATTCAGAGGTTTTGCTGCTGATGTGGTGGTAGCGATTGATCAGGTTCAATCTATTTTCTTTACAATTTGTTAATTTCAAATTGTCATGTGAAGATAATGAGAGAAGAAATTCTAGAAGCAATATTCTAGAAAGGAATCAAAGGAAATATTTTCCTTGTTTGTACGCTGTAAGAGACGGTGTTCACATTTTGAACCTCTCTGTTGGGCCAAACACTCCTGCAACTACAAAGACTACATTCCTCAATCCTTTTGATGTTGTCCTTCTTGCTCCTGTGAAGGCAAGTGTTTTTGTAGTGTAGGCTGCTGTAAATGGTGGCCCATTTCTAAAACTATGGTGTCCTACAGCCCATGGATAACTTCTATAAGGAAATACAATACAATTCTTCTAGGAAATGGAATAAATATTTCAGGGATTGGGCTTTCACTTAAATTCTACTTATCATAGTATTTTGACCTTGTCTATATGTGACAAACATATCTGGTTTATTTTTCTTTAGAATAGATTTAATTTTATTCTTAATCTTGCAGGGACTTGATACATGGCATCTTTGTTTTGTAGGTTATGAATACCAACTCAACACTTTTTTATTATAAATCATTGATTATAACTTTATCATTATTTTTTGATTAACAAATATGTTGATGGCTTTCCAATAAAAAAATTAAAACAAAGATCAATTCAAATGATATATTATCATGTCAATAAAAGAAAAAGAAGCTAAAATTAATACCATTCAAATTGACTTGTATTCAAAATTACTGGATATTGTGTATATTATATCCAGTGATATCAATGTGATGTCCACAGAAAAAATGTGATAGACTAAATATTATTTTTATTTTTATTTTAAATTAAAAAGAGACCATATACGTTTGAAATCTATGTAATGAAATTGTAGTTATTATTTTTTGACGCATTCCTAAAAGGTATATATAATGATCATATCAATTTATTGTCTTGTGATCTAAATCTTTTAAACATATTCTACTTAATTTTAAAAAATTGGATTTTGGTCATATATTTTTTTATAATTTTTTAGAAAGGAACAATATATGAAATAAACTTGTTTTTTTCTCTCTTCTAATCTAGAGAGTTATTGGTTCAATAAGAATTTTCATTGTGTCATCTTTAGTACCCTCTTGTGAGTGTGAAAATCCATATGTATCCCTCCAAATGAAAGTCACAGATCTATACATGGAATCAAAATACAACCTCTTGTAACAAGTTGGTATATCATGTTCGTAAAACAGACTCTCCTTCTTCAATTCCTTTATGTTTAACTCAATAAGCATGTTCATATGATCTAAATCCTACTCCCTCGATGTTCCAAGGTTGTCTGTTACTTGACACTCTATCCATGAAGAGTCTCTCCATGTTCTTGCTCATCCTTCAACAACAATAATGATAAAAAAGATATAACATAATTTTTAGTCAAACATATAATTCATATAAAAGGTGCCAGTTGTTTACATGACAACATTATTATAAATAAGAACTCAAAAGTTTTAATAGATTGGAGTCAATAGATACTTGAAAATCCTTGGGGTCATTGATTAATCTACACCCGGGCAGGCTAAATTGCTTTCGAACTTACTAATTCTTTTCAAAATGTCATCTAAAAGATAGGTGTTGATTAAAATTATGGGAAAAAATGTAACCATAGGAACAGTTGAAGATATTAAAGAGTTCTTTAAATATTCAAACAATGTTGGATGATAATCATTAGCAATCCATTCAACATCTTCGAATTCCACCCAAATAAAAGTCTTCCACTGTAATGTGACACATGAAGTATAAGTTAAGATTTATAACAATATAAAATCAATTTAAACAAAACCATAGAGTATTAATTTTTATTTTATGAATTTGTAAACATTAATGTGATTGAAAGATAGCCATTAATTAAAATGAGAAAGATGTTTGTAAAGAGATCACATTCTTAATAAACGTTTTGAGAAAAATTTATGGATCCACCAAAATTACAACCAATTGCAAAAAAAATCAAGTGTCCACAAGCCAATTCTAAGAACACAAACAATTAATAACCATTCTAAATTAGTGTGAAGTCAAATTCTAATCCCATTACTTACATAATCTTGCATCCACTTTTGCACGTGGGGATGATGTATTTTCTCTACTTCAATAGCTATTTCCATGTATGTTTTGTAGGCAACTTGGAGACTAATTTGCATGTAGTTTGGAAGTCGGTCCATCATTGATATATTCCAACTGAAAATCAATAACAAACAAATTACTTCATTCACTAGGTAAAATCAAAATGATAGAACAAATTCATTACATATCCATAAATTGGAATTACTTGTGAGATAAAGTCATGATAATAATAAATTCTAAATAGCTTACTTGATCAAAGCCTCCTTAAACGGTATGAGTTCGTCAATGGTTCCATAAATGTCAAAAATATCATCAATAACAATAATGACAGTACCAAGTTTGGCATAACAAAGTCTAGTTGCAATGTACTCAGGTTCACACAATCCACATGTATATCAAATGTAAGACTTACATGATGTCTGAAGAAACTAAGTTGCTTCACAATAGCCTCATCCCACCATTTGGTATTACCACAAATATAACATTCCAAAATATTAGCATTAATAATACTAGCAACACAATTAATTTGATATGATTGTAATAAATATGAAAAAAATATGATAGTTGTATTACTGTGATAGATGTTTCAGCTCGGTTTGATGTTGAACCTATTTAATATTGAAGTCCAATATTACTAGATTCAAAATCTTTTTTTAGCTCTCACTCAACATCCTAAAAGAAACAATTATTACCACATGTTGAGTAAGATATTTTATTTTCACAACATAATATTTGGACAAGACCATGCTTACTGATAGTAAACTATAAATAAAAATATTATATGAATGAGTTAAGATTTTTGAATCCTTAAAGCAATTTCAAGATGTATTGAAGAGGCATAGCCAACATAAAAATAATAAAATACATATATTTAGAAGTATTTCAACATTTTTTTATACAAGTTATATAATCATAAGAGAGGAGGCTCATGTATGGCCTACGGTTTAGACTTATAATCGCTTTCCAGCAACATCCAAGTATTAATATACTGTTTAAATTTATACAAATTATATAATCATAAGAGAAGAGGCTCATGTATGACCTACGATTTAGACTTATAATCGCTTTCCAGCAACATCCAAGTATTAATATACTGTTTAAATATTTGGATAGGGTTCCATCCCTCCCATCTTATAACCTTGCATCTTCATGGATATTTTATATCGTACTCAACCTGCAAAAAAGAGGATTATGATTACAATTTGGTTGTTAAAATACTAGTTATTATATGAGTAGCTAAAAATTGTTGAAATGAACGAATCTAAAGTCGCCTATCTTGCATTTGTAACATTGTTTTATCTAATAATAAAGGATTCCATGTGTTCGAGGCGTCTAATCTAAATTGTCCACGTCAGCAAGATGGTGACTCAGCTGTCACTGCGTCTTGCCATCAACCAGCATTAACGATTCACCTTTGATTGATTTATTTATTTATTTTTGGAAGATTTTTCTAATATGGGGAAGATATATTTGACTGTTGAATAATTAATGCATTAATAGCGTTTCTAGTTTGTCCTAAGGCTTCAGGAGATTACTATCTGTATCTAGATCCTTCTGCTAGACATCATAAATATGGGTATGTGGATTGCATTATCTATGCTTCGCAGCATCCCAGCCACAGCGGCTGGTTAAATGAGTGAAGGAGATTGTTATGACATCAATGGCAGCCACGAGCAATTCAGCTCTAACAGGAATGGTAAATCATCTGGCAGGATGGATGTGTATTTGGCATGGGCCTCAGAGTGACCAATTAAGTCTTTTGTCTGATTGAGCATGGCAGCTCACTGCTCATCTGAAATGTATTTGATTGTCCGTAAACAATGATAACAAAAGTTGTTCATGATAATATGACCATTGTATTTAAATCCCACTGTGAATGCATCTGTTGATCTCTGTATGTCTGTATCCAACTGTTTCAACACTGCAGTCGTGATCTGTGTTTAATCCATCTGAATATTTCAATGGCATTGACTGATATCTGGTTTGTTTAAGTTCCATCATTTGATATCTGTGCGTGGTTATCACACTGAGTTGTTTATAATGTTGGCAATTGTCTACAAATGTTTAAACTCTGTTTCAATGGCATTGTAAGTCATTGTATGTGGTCTGTCTGTTCCTACATTTGGTATCAGAGCCCATCGAGTCGATCTTGGGAAGTTGCAAAAAGTTTCAGAGCCAAAGGTTGTCCTCTTATCTTTTTAAACTTGTATTGGCATTATCTGTTAGTCTATAAGAGTCTGAATTTGTTAGTCTTTGCATATGCCTCTAGCCATCATTAGTGTCAGCACAGTCCGTGTTTTTCCCAGCCAGATTATGCTCTATTTGCTCAGTTTAGCTTGAAGCTTGTCGTTTCTTTGCTGTGCCCTGCAACGCACATATATTCTCTTGAGTTCGTTTGTTTTCCAGTCTTCATAGCAGCGGCGAAGAGGATCTAATTTTCAAAATCCATTACTCGCTATATTATTGTTTTTGTCTGAAAAGGCGGCTACGGATTTTTCAAGGAAGTTTTTGTGCATTTTTCCGAAGAGCAGAAATTCAAAATGCGGCCCATTTTTGTTTAATACTCGTCAGTCTGAGCTAGAGCTCATTTTCTCCAGATATGGGAGAGTGGAACGGGTGGATAAGAAATCAGGTTTTGCTTTTGTCTACATGTACGATCAGCGTGATGCAGATGATGCTGTTCGAGGTCTTGGTCGGCAAAGGCGTCGTCTATCTGTCGAGTGAGCAAGGGGAGATCGTGAAATTCGTCATCAAAAGGAAGGTGCACGAAATGGAAATTCAAACCCACAAAGAAGCTGGAGGGAGTGGAAGACCGAGGCGCAGGAGCGGTAGTTAGAGAAAAAGACGGAGAATCCTACGAAGGCAGCAACGACCAGAAGAAGAAGAGGAGCGAGGAGAACTCAGTGTGCTAGAGCTGGCAGAAATGTCGCCTTAGAGAGCAAATATGGCGCAGTGTATGTTTTATTCATGTATCAGTTTATTTGAAAATGTATGTGTTAAATGCTTTGTAAAAATTTTGAGCATCGGCAGCTCTATGCATGTGTCCTTCAATATGGTAACTAATTTTGTGTCGGTAGTTTTAATCCGGTCGTTTCGAATCAATTTTGAGGAGCGCTGATATGAGCAGTAGCTTTCATTCCGTTTGTGGTCTGGAGCAGTTTAGTTTAAGAGAGAGAATGTTGGAGGCGTCTAATCCAATTAACTGTCCACGTTAGCAAGCTGATGACTCAGCTGTCACTGCATGTTGCCATCAACCAGCATTAACACTGTATCCATGCATAAACACTGTATCCCTTATTTATCTACTGTTACAACTGAAAAAGATAAAACAGAATATAAATACCTGGAGACACAGGATACCCATTGAGCCTGAGAATTCGAAATCCCAAAGCAGTAGTATGGAGATCAGCAATGACATTCTCTTCCCCAAGAAATACCCTTTTCATTCCATTATCTGGTAGTGTGGGGCACATATTTAGCTAGTTATAGATATACTTTCTCTTGCTATAGATGTCTAACAAGAGGAGGAGATTTAACAATATAAGCAGCTTTGCATTTGTATTTGTTCATTAAATATTTTTTCAGCCAATTCAATCATGTTAATGCCAACTAACAAGAGGTCAACTCGCTGGCTGTGATGTAAACGTGTGTGATTAAAATAAAGGTAACAAATTAATTCGGTTGTGTACAATTAGAAATAACAGAACATAATATACATACTTGTAACAATAATCCAAAACTAGCTTTGATTTCTTTGTCAAAATAGCGACCAATTCCCTGTCGTTGCACAACATCAACAATGGAAAATATTTGAAGCAGGTCGTATGGGGAAGGATTACTTTCGCCATCTCCAAACAAGCCATTAAATACATCAAATTTAATCTCCTTGATCAACATTTCCACCTTTTCACGGGATGAAGATGCGTGTTATGCATCAGACAGAAATTTCTGTTTTAGATTTGGAAAAAAATAAGCGTATGCAACAAAAAAATCCACACACACACACACAAGGAATTTACGTTGAGCTTCTACATTATGAAAGAAGGCGTTTCTATTGGGGTGGCAACCCCTTAGATTCGTCTCACATAAGGCGAAAATCCGGAATATTCGGTTTTTACGCAACCAAATATTGCCACGTGTTTACAAGAGTCAGTTCTTGTTGTGGTTTTAGATTGGGTGGTATTAGATTGGGCATGATAAGATATGGGGAACGACCACCGTTGATGACTTGTGTTTGCTTGCATTAATGTTTGTCAGTTGTTCCCAGCGTTGTGATCCATGCGAATATCTTGTTCGATAAAAAAATTTCCCTTCTCCCTGTTGGACGATGTCTTTCCTTTGCACACAGAATAAATGAGGAACCCACATTGACTTCTTCAGCTCCTTTTGGTATGCTTTCTCATCTGCTGCCTGTAATATCAAATGATTTCATGCCAGAGCTTAATCAGCACATGCCAACTCTCGGCGTGTGTTGGTTGTCGCCGGTCATCGGCGGGCTGGTCTCCGCCTGTCCTCAAAGTCACTCACCGTCAACTGCAGCCCTTCCAAACCATAACCGCCAGTGTGACTGTGACCGTAAAACGTGGCATCACCAGATTTTCAACATTTTAGTTGACTGCTTTGATAACTCTTCCCCATTCATGCCCTGCTGATATGGCATACTTTCTAAAACATGCCCTGTTAACGTGGCATCATCCATGGTGGTATGCTTGTTCAAACAAATTTGAATTTCAAATATCCCGCTCAAACTAATCCCACCAAAACTGAAGCAGATCGGAAGGTCATTGCTTGGTGTTCTACATTTTACTGGGGAAAGCAGGATCCCTTTCTCTCTATCGTTGCTATGGTCGCCTTCTCTGTCTGTGCATAGGCAGCGTGTGGGGCAACATTCGACATCATTCCTTTCATTTCGTGCGGTTCTTTTGGTGTGATTTCGGGCATGGCAGGGGCAGGTGGGAAGTTCGAGTTGGGATTAACTCATCTTCTCTTCTTCACAAGCTCCGCCTACTCCCATGAAATGGGAATCATGCTCATGGGAGTGACGATCGTTGTGTGTACATTGCCGGTCTCCGTCTCCATCGTAGTACATTTCTCGCAGTTGGGGGGGGCATGTTCTTGTCGACCTCCAACGCTGCTACTACTATGGAAGAAGAGTATTACGGTTTCAAACGGTTTGAAGAGTAAAATCTCGAGGGTCTACACCAGGGTAGTATGAAATTTGCTCAAAACAGCAGATCTGAAAGATAAAATTTGAAAACATCATATGCCATCGCATTTGTACCCACTCCACCTTTAACTTCTTCGCCTTTCCATGCCTAATGCTCAACCTCATGCTCGTCGATAATTTAGTAATCAAGCAATACTGTAATGTTAGGATTAGGCCATACCAGACACTGGACTCTTCTATTATTTAGATTTCCATTTCAAATATGAACCAACCCCATTCAACTTTGCAAATGTCTATCTAGCATCTAGTTATTCAAATTTTTAAATGGGGATGGAACCGTTTAGAAAGGAAGTTTACCTTAAACGTAACCACGCCTGGAAATTGACAGGCTGGGTATCTTGATTTTAAAGGGCTTAGACCCCATATGATCGATAATTTTTTTAACAAGCCGTAAATAATTACAAGTGTTAAATTGGTTGAAACAAATTCAATGACATACAAAAACATAGCAATGTGAATTGCATGTACTTCCTCTTTCAAATGATTGCTTTAACATGAATATATGTTTGCACTCTCCCTTATAGCATATTAAATGAGTGGTAGGGCATGTAAAGTGTCATGAAGATACAAAGCATTCATTTTAAAACATAAGTAATTAGTGAGAAAATCTAATCAAGAATACCATTAGAAGCAAGTGAATCATGAAAATAAATAGACTAGTAATTATACGAAAAAGTGAAAGTGAAACACCGATAGCGCTAAATAAGTGGAATCATATTGAAGGAAGAGGTCAATGTCATAGGAAGATTAGACTTTGCTCTTCATTTTATATGATCCTGATGTACACATGATCCTCCATTCTTGTTAATTGGTAGAAATAGAAATGAGTTAAATACAAGGCTTTTGGAAGGATCATAATCTTGAGATAATATAATATTAACAAAGATCCCTAATAACTTATAAAATATTAATAAGTGTTTAACAAAAAATATGCATTGATTTAAATTAACATAACAACGGATATAACAGAATGGGAGAGTTTTAAAAATGAGAGGGCAATGATGAGGATGTTGATGCCTATGCAACATTTAATGATTTGTGTTACATTGTATTTTGAAATTATCACTAATTATTAATGCTTCCTTTGTCTTCTATCTTTTCCACTCTTTTTCTAACTGTTACTATAAGGGATCCACAATGTATAAACATGGAGTGATAATCGTAGTAATTATGAATGTTGTATTTTTCTTATATCTTTTCTGCTCTTTCTTTGACTAATACTATAAGGGATTCACATTGCATTGTACTGTGATAACCTTACTCATTATAAAAATTACAACTATCTTGTATATTTTCCACTCTTTTAATGAGAAAAATCATGAGGTAATGGAGTGCCAATAAAACTCCATGTGAAATTTTGAGAAGAGTTCTAGTAAGTGACAAAAATGAGAAAAATAATTATATGGGTGTGCTTTTTTAGTTTATATCTCTAATATCCTTGTTCAAATTTTTACATTGTGACGTGTTAATGATTTACAAAACACATTCTTTTCCTTTCACTAGTTTGATAAAACTTATGAAACATAATGAAAAATGAGTGGTTTAGGGTATGTGTTGTGGGTTAGTTTGGGTTTTAAGCACCATGTTATCATCATACCCCCAAGTAGTAATAAACTTATAAAATAAAAAGTCACATAATTAAAAACAATTTGAGTGACATACATAAGCCCATTGATGTGCATTGTGTGTCTTTCCTCTTTCTAATGATTGCTTTAACATGAATACATGATTTAGTTATTATGCAATCTCTCTTAAATTATCATGAATGTTGAAGAGATTCCCATAGTGATAGATATATTATAAGTGTCTATTTAGATGCAAGTTAATTATAATGGTTATGTATTTATACATAATTTACTCTAAATAAAGATCCTATTGATGTGTTAAATGATGTTATAAAAAATACAAATTGAAAGATACAAGGCAAAAAAGATGGGAAATTCTTAATTAAAAGGGAGAAATAATGTACCTAAGAGTGTAAGATATAGCCCCAACACAAATACAGAGACACTTATAAATAGATGAGAAGATACAAATTTGAGAAAGATGATAATGGGGAGACATGATGACAATCCAAAAAAATGACAACAACACCTAATTTGGACTAATAATAAAAAATAAAAAAACTAAAATCATGTTATTTAAATATTAATAAAACCCAAACGGCCCAAAAATATTTTCAACTTATTTTCTCTCTCCCTCATTGTATATAATAAATGAATGGTAGTGCATGATAAAGATTCATGAATAAGTAAAGGGGGGGGGGGGGTGTTAAGTTCTTAGCCAACAAAAGGAATATATAGATCATTCATTTTGAAACTTAAATAGTTAATAAGTTAAGATAATCAATAACTCTATTAAAATCAAGTGAATCATTAGAAAAAAGACTAGAAATTGCACAAAGGAGGTGCAATGGAAACACTGATAGAGAAAAATAAGTGGATTCTCCTATGTGAGTAGATCATATGGTCCAAGTTTCAGATCATGTGATTTAGTGCGACAAAAGTTATTAAAGTAAAAAATTGGTTCCTCAGACATAAGTTCACTAAGTTTTAACACTTTGTCATTTTGCAAAAGTAGATCTAATGGTCTATGTTTCATCTCATTGAAGATCAATGATGCAAAATCGATCTAAGCTCAACTATGTTAAAAATCTAAGTTTAAAGTAGAGTCAATTCAATAGTTTAGTAAAGACATATCTCTCATGTGCAAAGGTTTCCAAAGATGATTAATATGTAGTTGGATTACTCTTTTAAAGGAGAATATATGGTCCAAATTTTAGGTCGAGAGATTGAGTAAAGAAAAAGATATGTCAGTACAAACATGGCTTTCCATGCAAATTACAATGGTCCCCATAGTCAAATTTGCATGAAATTAAAGTTGAGGACCAAATAGAGATTCAACGAATCATGGGTGATCATACAGTCTAGATAAATAAAACACATTGAGTCAAAGAGGTCAAAATAATAGTTGGTTAATGAATTTAAATTTTGAGCTTCTTCAAAGAGATCGACAGAGCACATTTATTCCAAATGTCAAGAGGTAGTGAGATGAAGCAAAGTGTTTAATGTTTAACCATGAGTAGAGATAAATATTGAGCTACATCTAAGATCTAATGATGATTAGACGTTCGTACATAAATATATCAATGGTGTGTATGATGCGAGATGATTTCAAAGTGTCCAATGTTTAACATAGATAAAGACCGAGCTACGTACAAGAGATTGATGAAGTGCATTAAGTCAAAAAGTCAAGTCAAAGATCAAATGGTGAGTGATGAAAGGTAAAGTCCAAGAAACTTCTTAAAATATGAATGGTTTGTGTTTAATTTGATAATTGAGGATACGATATGAGGACAAAATGGTCGATGTCTAACTGTGACTGTTGGTATTTGATTATTTGAATTTGTAAAGGAAAAACCAGTTCTTAGTATTTCATCCATAACTTATGATCCAAGATGAATTTATTGATGGAGTGAAAAGGAAAGTTGTAGAGGACACAAAGACACATCCAATAAACCTAGTTATATGGTCTGATTGTTTTTACAGTAAAATATATTAAGCTCTAAAGTTGACTATGTGTTTAAATGTGTTTTGTAAGTGACCCAAGAAGGTTGTTTGAGTTTATTTTGATATTGTTTGGGTGTTTAATGTTGTCTTAGCTATTGGATAATGTTTTAGACTCATTATGGATGATATCTATGGTTTTTGGAGGTGTGATAAATCTATCTTAAGTATGAACAATTATTAATAAGTTGAATGTGTGTTAATTCATGATGTTCTTGTGTACAAGGTCTATGTTTGAGTTGATTGAGCATACACAGAGGTGAGAAAAGATGACTATGATCATTTAAGGATGTCTTAGGGGTCATAAGGAGTGGATCTATGTATTTTAAAGTGGTCATGTATTCTTATTTTGCTCAATGAAGTGCTAAATGGGTGAATAGGTCTCTATGAGATTTATAAGGGCTACAAGGGCCTAATTGAAAGGTGTAGATACTTAATGGTGACCCATAGATGTTATGGTCGACCTATGAATATTTCATTAAGATGTGTCCTCATAAGGCAGATGCCTTAAGGGTTAAGGAATGCCTAATGACTGACCAATTTGTTGATATTCATGAATGCTCTATAAATAGTGAAACCAAATGTGATGGTTTATAGACTTTAATGTGGCTTGTGAATGTTGAGTTGAGAGAGGAGTTGAGGAGCAAAATAAGAGAGTAAGTGTGCCTAGTTGATAGGTTGATGAGCAGATAAATTTGAGGACTATGTGTGTGACCTTTAGGTTATAATTCTGATGTATGAATAGTTCTCTTGTAGGTTTGAAGCATGAATATGAGCAAAGAAGTGTAGGTTAATCCAAAAAGCTATTTTGGATGTTTTTTGTGTGTGCAAAGGAAAGGTGAAGGCTATGTTATTACAGGTTCATCATCAAGTGCTGAAGACATTAGTTCAAAGGTGGAAGTGTTAATTTAATAAGAGGTTAAAAGTGTTCATTTCATAGGAGGTCAAAAGGAAGTGTTCATCTGATAGGCTATGTTATGAGCTGATGAGAATCAGAAAATCCATCCTAGGTTGAGAACCCTTTATTTTGTGCACTCGAGAGACATTAAAACATATTTTCATGCCATATCCTTCAAACTATGAACTAGAAATGCATAAACACACTTGGAAAAACATTAATCATCTCTAAAAATATGTACATAAGCTAAAACACTCTGAAATCTAATCATGACTTCTTGTTAGGCCACACTCTCTCTTTGATTGCTTAGAACTTGAATTGAAAATCACATTAGGCCTTAAAAATAATGTTCATGCCTCTTTCCATGCACTCTCCACCACTCTCACATACTCAAAAAATCTCTGACATACGTAAACATTGTCATACATCCTTCATAAGACTTGACAATAGATCATGATGCCTCATTAGGCCATGCATGGTCTAGGAGTGGTCTAGGTGTAGACTTTGTCTGAAGGTCTTACCCTTGTAGGATTACCCTAAAACTCACATGATTGATCCAATGCTTCACATACATGCTAAAGTAATATCATAGAACCACTCATGTATATGTGCACTCATCTCACCAATCCATCATACTCATACCTTCTCTCAAGGTCTCTTTATGCTATGACTAGTGCCATGACAAGGCTTGTTAAGACACTTTGTAATCATGAACTTGTACTCAAACATGCTTATCTCAATTCTATAAAACAAGAACACTCATCAGATAACACTCTCATACCACTAAAACAACTTTGACATCAATCAATAGAAAAATCTTTAGGTCGCCTTCAAATTCTCTCTTTGACCTAACACTTGACATCAAGTAATAGAGGAATCATTAGGTTTCTTTTAAATTATCTCTTATCAAAAGGCTTACTTGTCACATCAATGACATCAATGAAAACACTTGTTTTTCAAAGTTTGTAAAGTTTTGACATTGTTCATCTCCTTAGTTTTATAGCTTTTTATGCTTAATTTGCTCTTGCCAACCTTTGTAAATGCAATTAATGAATGTGCATGAGTTATTTTCCTCATCTTTGATATTTCAAATTATATAGTGACCTTTTTATCTTCCAAATCTATAATTTACCCCATAGCATGTGTTTGATGTGACCCTATGTCACTTCATCTAGCCACTCTATTTAATAAATCCACCTATCATGTTCCAACTTGATCTACCTTGAACAAGATGTAATATTTTGAAATGCCACATAATTAATGGTCTCACATGGCCATTATTGGTCCTTATTCCATATATATCTTATTATCACCACTTTCTTGGACTTAATTGAGATTGATATAGTTGATTCCAACTATCTTTGATGATCTATCATTGGAATATGATCGCACCCTGTGATAATAGCCTCTTCTTAGATATTGTGATGTGAGAATAAAAACACATTGTACATACATTCTAACCTCACAAAAAAAAACAAAAAAAACAAAACAAAAACAAAACACAACATTAACTACTTGGTGCCACTCAACACCTACTCATAATTGTGGCACATTGATAGAGATTAAAGGAGGCAAGGCTTAAGTTTACATCCATCTATACATCCTAGCAATATGGTTCCCTAAAAATAATTTAGCATAATGGTACCTTGTTATGAGACTTATTGAATAATGTAGGGCCCTTACATCTAGTTCACATCTTCCCTAGAAATATTTTGAACCTGTTATCATCTGATAACACTACCTATTCTAACTCTTTAGATCATATGTTGTGATCATACCATGCCTTTTGACTTAGCTTTTTAATCTATTTAATCCACTAAGCCCTTAATTGATTCTCTTAAATCTTATTTAAATCCAATAATATATATTTTACTAACTCATGTTCACTGAGTCACATAATCATTTAAATGCACAAACTTGGTACAATATACTACATAGGCATAAATTCATCAATACCATTTACTATGTGAAATGGAGTGAATCATTTAGCCCTCTTAGATTGTGTCTTATATGTCCATAAGATCATAAGATGGGTCAAATCTGAGTCATGTTTTACCAAGGGGACAAATGGTGGTGTGACACATGTTTTCCTTGTAGAAGAGCTCAAATTTTACACGTGTTTAAATGTCACAAGAACTATGATCCAATACACATATAATTTGGGACCGAATGAAATGTTTATGTGAAAAATGTCACTAAATTGTGTATTCATGATTTATAGAGACTAAGTGTGTGGAATTGGCCTTTAGAGATGAGCTCGAACCCTAAGAAATTGTTAAGTGCCCAGGGGAAAAAATGAAAAAGTGTCAGACCTCCTGTATATAAAAAAAGGTGAACATGCATAAGGGTACCTTGAAGGTGTCTCCTTGGAGATACCTTTCAAACATGCATAAGGGTACCCTTGAGGTATTACAAGGCCCTTCAAGGTATCACTTAGTACTACCTTCAAACAGACCTTAAAGGGCCTTGAAATACCTTCAAGCGTACCCTTATGCATGTTTGAAAGGTATCTCTTAGAAGATACCTTCAAACTCTTGGGTTCACCATAGAGATTAAAATCACATACAAGATATCAAAATATAAGTTGCTAATCATTTTCCATAATTTTTCTCAAAACCCCCATTGCTCAATATCATTTGGTATATTAATAAAATACATAGTTGAATGTTAACTTAATTAGATATTTTCTCTACGTAGCTATTTTTATCTTATGCATGTTTGAAAGGTATCTCCTACGAGATACCTTTAAATTAGGATGAAATGAAGATTGAAGTATGTATTATATGATATTAAAATCTATTATTTTTTTGGATTAACATAAACCATGTCATTAAAAAACATATTTATACATTATCTTTTAGATTTTTTTAGGTTTTAACATATCTCCATGCTTAAATTATGGTATAAATAGAGATTTATCTCCTACATATACATATAAATTGGACTAATTATATAGAGAACCTGATTAACAACTTTTCTCATGTCCTTTACAAATTTCTAGGCTAAAGAATCATATGTCAATGGATTTACAATGTGGATACTATGATACTATCATAAATAATGGTAAGGTCATTGGTGAAGGAAGAATACACAAAGCTCTAGGTCCAAACGCCAACTCGCTAGATTCTATAAATCTCAATTTTGCATATCACAATAAGGAAACACCTATTGATTTTGTAAGTATTAATTTGACTAAAGCTTTTGATCAGCTAAAAAATTCACTCATCCAAGTGGAGTTTGATGAAAGCATAGATAGTGAGATTATAATAGTGTATGCAAACAAATATTGTATCAAAAAAAAACTTCTGTCAGGATTATCATTTGAGATGCTAAAATCTACAAGGATAAAGTTTCTTGATTCCACCACAACATATAGGAAGAAACATGTCTTGGATTACCTTTCTATTCATTGTTTAAGAAAAATAAAAACAAAACTACCATTGATTTTTAGGGTACATAAATTTATTTGGAAGCTTGGCTTAAAATATATGGATTGAAGAGAAATAGCTTTTTTGACAATCAAAATTGTCGAAAAAATGGGGAATGAAATGAATTCCATGTAGGAAGGTTTTGACAAAAGCCACAATACAAGACAATGGCAGATAAAAATTTGTTTGAGCAATTGGTGGATGATTTTGCATATATTTATCCATGACTAACATGCTAGGTAAATATAGATATCTCACAAGAAAATGTTCAACATCTTCCAACATCTTTCACTCAAGAATTTATGAAGTACCACACAATACACAACTAGCAGATATGAAATATGAGTCAATATGCCAACTAAAATTCAATAGCATATGGAGAATTAATTTTCATGATGTGACCAGTACCAAGTATGATGAATTTGATAGGTATAAAACATGCATCTTGTTGACTCAACAAATATGCTCTGTATCCCTCTCTAGAGATCAGTAAGATCATATCGATCAATAATTCAT
This sequence comes from Torreya grandis, assembly GCA_037957365.1. Classification (NCBI taxonomy): domain Eukaryota; kingdom Viridiplantae; phylum Streptophyta; class Pinopsida; order Cupressales; family Taxaceae; genus Torreya; species Torreya grandis. The sequence goes on from JARHVA010000602.1 coordinate 3,308,926, forward strand.
GATGAACTCAAATCAGATACTTTTTGAAAGACAAATATATTACACACATAAATGAATGTCATAGTAATACCCCAAATAATGGCTCAGTGTCAATCATGACAAGGTAGAATGTCAAAAAATATTTGTGCCAAGGATAGTGACAAAAATCAAAGCAGTTATCGACAGAATAATAGAGTTGTCTCTTGAAAATATTTTAACACATGGTCATTGTGAAGGTAGATATGGGCATTTTCTTTTACCATATGTTCTTGGAGGATCTAACTTTAATATCACCTCATTAAACAAGTTATTTAAGGATATATAAACAACAATTCTAGATAATTATGAATCTTTACTATATGAACATGTATCTTAAAAATATCTATTGTATGATTTACTTTTGTTTAATAACTACTACATTGAATGAAATCAATACATAAAATATGCACAATAAATTTGTGCCTTCATGAAACTTCCTTCTAGGTTATATCTTCAACTAGAAAACTGTTATGGGGACACTAAGAACAAACACTTCCTTCCATCCATAATTATATTTTATTTAAATGTTGAACATTAATATTACATTTAAAAATTCACAAAATCATGTTTTTTTGTATAGATCTATGTTGCAATAGTTATCTCTCCTTGTCTACAAATGTGTTTTCCTTGATGTTGAGGTTGGATTTGTTCCTATAAGACATACCCATGAGGGTATCAAGGATACATTTGGAAATCTATTTGAATGTATAAAGAGGATATATGTATGGAGTGTAGAAAAGATGATGGATAGTTATAGGACATGTGAAAATACAAAAAAATTCTCTCCATATTTTATTGAAGAAGTAGTAGATTTCAAAGACTATGTTAATAGTTACTAGCTGAAAGGAAGAAATGAAATAGTAGGCTTGACATAGCATTGAAAAAACTCTATAAGAGATAGAAATTGGTCCCCCCCTTCACTTTCATTATATGGAACAAAATAAAATGGTGAGCCAAATGTTCTAGAAGGTAATCTGACAATTTTTTTTCAAAAACTTGAAAAATAGAGAAAAGTTGCAAAATTCCATTGTTGCAAAAGTCTTAGATTAAAGTAGAAAAAAGAGTGAAAAAGAAATTAAATATAACTTGATTAAGTATGTACAAAAATTTAATGAATTTGGTTTCACCGAAATAGTAAGTGGAAAGATCTATCATAATACTTCCAAGACATCCATGACACAATGAAAGAAGACATGTTCCTTTCTGAAGTTGAATGTAAAGGATATTTTTGGCCTAAAACTCTCTAATAAATACCCCTACATAGATATCTACATAAAATGGTTCATGATAGGACCTTGATTTTGGAGAGGCATCTACTAATACATATGTTGGTCTAAAAATTAAAAGAACAAAAAATCCATTTGATCTAGCTCAAGATATGCAAAATGGTGATATGTTATTTGTCAAACTTGAAAATTATATATGAGCGAACTACACAATATGGGTTTTTAGAGTTGAAACCAATATTGATAACTCCAAACAAATGAAGATATAGAATGAAAGGTCAAAATAGCTTGGTTCATCTCAATTCATGTAGGGAAAAAAGATGTAGAAGAAGCAAAAATTTATACAGGTCATTTGGAAAAGAAATGGAATACAAATCCAACTGACACATCTTTACCATTGATACTCATAGATAGTATCATCTACACTTGGAAACTAAATAAAAATTTGAGAGTTAATACACTTTTTATCCCTACTTTTTTTAAAGGCATTATAACGGACTATTTGAATGCATCATCCCACTAGGCACTTTCAAAAATATTGATAAAAGATTGGTAACTATTTTTTTCTTTCATCACATTGTCAAATTAGAAATTGTGTTTCCTTAATTTTAGAATGAGAACTATGAATGCTTTCTAAAAACTTTAGTTCATTTTTTGTGAATGTATAATGTTTTATTATTTTATTTATTTATATTTATTTCTAGTGGCACTTCGCATTTTGGGTCTTGAAAAAGACACTTTGGCATTCACATTTTATATTTTCTACTACGACAATTTAGTATTTTGATAACTATGCATTTATTTAGTGTAATTTGGCTATTAGAATGCCCACTTCCCATTTTTATGTTTCAAAATGGTCTTTGGCTTTTGTGTATTCCAAATAGAAAGATTGCATTTAATGAATCATGAAAATATCTTTGGTGTTAGGAAATAACGGAAGCACACAAAAATGATTACCAAGCAACTTAACATGCGGAAATTAACCAGAATACACAAGTAACTAGAATTCAGAAATAACATAGAATATGAGAGACAATACACAACTTGTATTAAAACTCTTCTAGAAGGAAACACAATAAAGAAGATTGCCACAGTTCTTCTTCCTTACACACCTCTAGGGCTCCCACACCTCTAGGGCATAAATAATAAATCTTCCCTCAAAGCTCTCTCTCTTACGGTCCCAACACACAACTCAAACACAGAGTTGGTGTTCACCTCCAACTAGTCAGTATCCACTACTGCCCGTACTTCAGTGCTCCACGCACACCACAAGTGCTCCATGCACTCCACAAGTACACAAGCGTACTTCAAGTAGATCTCCCCTAAACTGCAACAACCTGCAACCCAATCTGATCTTATTTATGGAAGGATCTTCCTTGCCTTTCTCTTTGCTCTCTTTCTAAGTACACACTGTACTCCAAGTAGATCCCACCTGATCCTGCTCCCTGTTGTGTTGCTGTCCTATCTGATCTTGCACACCTACAAATCAATCTAGTTCTGCACACCTGTGAACCTTATACCTTGCACACACATACACCTGCAGATCAATGATCTTACTTACCCATGTAGATCTCCAAAAGTAGCCATGCACACCTGCTGACCAAGATCCTACACACTTGAAGAATCCTACTGATTCTCCAAAACCAGCACCCACACTTGGTACTGCTGTGGAACTAGGAGGAACACCCTTGCTCACCTCACACATAGAAGGAGCTAACTTTGCTCAACTCAAACTAGAACACCTTACAATACAACCAATGAGTCTCTTAAATAGATCTCATGCAAACAATAATTAGACATCTAATTACAATAATTAGATCTATAGCTTCTAGTCTAAATTTGGCTCTTAACATGCAAACACTTGGTTCGTTAACTAACTACCTGTAACACTCGCAGTTTGAACCACACAGGTGACCGATGTCAGTCCCTGTCTGCCTGGAGGTGATCGACGCCAGCCGATCCTTGACCGACGTCAGTTGCTTCCTGTCTATACCCTGTCGACATCGGTTAGCCTGACTGATGCTAGTGTCTGTGACACTTCAGCAACTCCTCTAGTAACCTCCTCCCTATTTGCATCAGTGAAGCTTTTAGCTCCACAACCTAACAATCTCCCACTTGGAGATAAATAGCTCCACTGTACCTATACCTGTACCCTGTCTAATCTATTTCTTGGCTTGTATCCCTCTTCAAGATAAACCTGAAGACCACCCACCACACAACTTGTGGTGCACCTCCTGTCATCCAAGTACCCTGACACATTCGAACCTACAAATCCATGTAGTGAAGTCTTGACCCTGCATAGCATGAATTCCTGCTGCTGGTCCCTCTCAAATACCTGAGAACCCACTTCTCTGAATTGGCTCCTAACTCTCTAACAGCTCCCACTGGTTGGGAAAACTCAAGTCTATAATAGACCTCATGTGATTTCGGACACTGAACTGTCCAACCCTTAGTGTGCTCTGGTTCTACATCCTAAACCTCACCAACACCTGATCCACATCAGCTCCCACTAGAGACAAAATCAACCTGTGATCTTCCATGTCTCCCATGCCAAAGAATTTTGCTACTCCAAATCCTTCATGGCAAACCACTGAACTAATCTTACCCTTAGCTCAGCAAAACCCTGTATGTACAAACCTGAAAGCAAACATACCATCCACATACAATAATAGGATAATGTCATGACCATCATCCCCCTGGTAAGACAAACCATAGTAGTTACCCTGACATTGACTAAAGCCATGCTTTGTCATCCACCTATCAAACCTGTACCACTGTCTTGCAGCTTCCTCAAGACCATATGACCTAGTCTTTCGTCTCACGTGTCCGTTCACTCTATTCTTCAACTAAGGTATCCATTCATCTCTATGCTTTTATACCAGCTGGCAACCCTACCAAATCTCTTGTTTGGTTCTACATCATATTCTTGCCAAGCTCCCACTGTTTCTTGGATCCTTCCTGCTCTACAGTCAGCAACTAGTATAAAGAAGAGGAACAACAAATTTGAGGCTTACTTACCACCTTCAATCCTTGATATGGGCATTTGAGACTCCTTGACAGCTTGCTATCTGCCCAAAATCTGTTATAGTGACCAACCTCGATCACCACACAGTTTGCATCCGACCGACGTCAATTTCCATGCACCTGTCCTGACTACCAACTCTATTGACGTCGGTGTCCCTATTGTCGACGTCAGTCCTCCTGACCAATGTCAGTCTTACCTATTGCCGATGTCGGTCCTCCTGACTGACATCGATCTTACCCTTGTCGACATCACTGGCTTTGATCTGCACATGACTGACATTAGCACCTGTCTGTTCGATGACAGTTCCCCCTGACCGACACCGACACTTGTGTTTGCCTGTGAGTGATGAATTTTTACCTGTGAGCTCCTTTGAATCAAAACCCATGTCCAAACTGCCCTGCTTAGAAGTATCCAGTCCCATCCACTGGTCTCTGTCCGTCATCTCCTCTAAAAACACCAAGGCTTTCCAATTCTTAAGCCTGTCAAATATATCAGTCTTCCTCTTAAGAACATGCATCTCCTTCTTGCTCATGTGACCAAGCCTACAAAGCCACGTCTCTGTAACAAAAGAAGAATCAATAATATAAGGAAGTAGATAAAGAGTACCTGCTTTCTTACCACCAGCTAATTCAAGTGCATTCGCTGTGAGAGTTCTTGTGCATCTCTCATCACCTAACTTTTTTGAAGAAATTAGCCACATATCCAAGCCTGGGACCTGCATGACCTCCTTCAACACCCATGTGTTGGCCGCCTACAATTTTAGCTTCACTTCCCCTTTGCCAATTCTTTGGCAAGGCTCACCAGCTCCTCTCCTTGGGGCTGCATGGAAAGAGGCAACAAAACCTATTAACCAACATTTAACTTTATCCAAGAAACCTCCCAGAGCATCTTGTGCAATAACACCTACAACATCTGCTTCTTTAGTTCCTTCATGCTGATCTGCTACCAACTAACAATATTCTTTTCCCTACTCTTTCTTTCTATAGGACCGTAAGTGACCATTCGTGCTTTTCAATTCCTCCATTCTTAGCTTACTTTCATTTGCCATTGCTCTACTCCCACTCAATTAGAAACCCCTGAGAGTGACCTGTAATCAAACACAAAACCTGCTCCCTGCAACCTTAGCTCTGATACCACTTGTTGGGAAATAACGGAAGCACACAATTAATTACCAAACAACTTAACATGCAGAAATTAACCAGAATACACAAGTAACTAGAATTCAGAAATAACACAGAATATGAGAGACAATACACAACTTGTATTAAAAATCTTCCAGAAGGAAATTCAACAAAGAAGATTGCCACAGTTCTTCTTCCTTACACACCTCTAGGGCTCCCACACCTCTAGGGCATAAATAGTAAATCTTCCCTCAAAGCTCTCTCTCTTACGGTCCCAACACACAACTCAAACATAGAGTTAGTGTTCACCTCCAACCAGTCAGTATCCACTACTGCTAGTACTCCAGTGCTCCACGCACACCACAAGTGTTCCACGCACTCCACAAGTACACAAGCATACTTTAAGTAGATCTCCCCTGAACTGCAACAACCTGCAACCCAATCTGACCTTACTTATGGAAGGATCTTCCTTGCCTTCTTCTTTGCTCTCTTTTTGAGTACACACTGTACTCCAAGTAGATCCCACCTGATCCCACTCCCTATTATGTTGCTGTCCTATCTGATCTTACACACTTACAAATCAATTTAGTTCTGCACACCTGTGAACCTTAGACCTTGCACACACATACACTTACAGATCAATGATCTTACTTACCCATGTAGATCTCCAAAATTAGTCATGCACACCTACTGACCAAGATCCTACACACTTGAAGAATCCTGCTGATTCTCCAAAACCAGCACCCACACTTGGTACTACTGTGGAACTAGGAGGAACACCCTTGCTCACCTCACACACAGAAAGAGCTAACTTTACTCAACTCGAACTAGAACACCTTACAATATAACCAATGAGTCTCTTAAATAGATCTCATGTAAACAATAATTAGACATCTAATTACAATAATTAGATCTGCAGCTTCTAGTCTAAATTTGGCTCTTGACATGCAAACACTTGGTTTGTTAACTAACTGCCCGTAACACTCACAGTTTGAACCACACAGGCGACCGACGTTGGTCCCTGTCTGCCTGGAGGTGATCGACGCTGGCTGATCCTTGACCGACGTCGGTTGCTTTCTGTCTGTACCATGCCGACATCGGTTGGCCTGACCGACGCCAATGTCTATGACACTTCAACAACTCCTCTAGCAACCTCCTCCCTATTTGCATCAGTGAAGCTTTTAGCTCCACAACCTAACATTTGGCTTTTCAAAATTTCAAATTAAACTTCACATTTAGCATCCTTCAAAATGGTCTTTAGAAATTGGTCTTCATAATTTTCATATTATAATTTATACCTCAAATTTTGTTCATTACAAAATACACTTTAGCATTCCCATGTTTACAAAAATGTCTTTATGGTTTATGCCTTGGAATGTCCCACTTCAACATTTACACATTAAGATTTGTTCTTCGACATTTGGATATCAATAAATGGTGTTCAGATTTTTAGTTTTTCAAATTACACTTTGTCCAAACACACAAGATTGTGCCATATGGCACAATCTCGATGATTTGGCTATGCGTAAGGATGATGAGTCCAAACAAAAGTCCCTAACAATGTGAATGCCTGAGAATACAACATGCATCACAATCTCAATAAATTGACTATATAGGAGAATATAGTAATAATATAAACATCAAGGAGGTGTCCTAAACCTAAACACCCATGATCAGGCCACTTAGTACAATCTCAGTGACTCTCTCATGAACACCAAAGTCAATATGGGAGAACTAGTTTCCTAGTGATCGACACATGGCATGTACACAAATATGAGATAAACTTTGATGGTCATAGGGATGCCACCTAAATATTAAAAAATAATTCATGATCTAATCAATTGTTGATATATGGCATCTCAATCATCCTATGTGATTTAAATCACATATCACCTAAGCAACCGATTGATGTATGAATTTTTTTCTTAAAATAAACTACCCATGTTTATTATCTATAAATACATGGTCTGTGAACCAATTTGAATGGCTGTATAAATTTGATTGAAGATATTAGAAATACCATAGGCCTTCTCACTATTTTTCACATTTAGATAGATGTGATTTGTTTGTAATAAGTCCAATTATTTTTTGATAACTTCATTTAATTATTGATAAATTGCTCAATTTATTTTCATTGAGGTGAAAGAGGAGTATATTAGAAATTTAATTATTTTTGATAGCTTTAAATAATTTGGACTTATTACAAAATACATAATTTAGATAGATATGGTTTAAATACATTAGATAGATGTGATTTATTTGTAATATGTCCAACTAAATTTTGATATAGTCTATTTTATGTTTGATAATTTTCAAAAAAATAATTACTAATTGTTTTTAATTATTTTAAATAAGTTGGATTTATTACAAATACATTATATAGATGTGATTTATTTGTAATAAGTCCAAATAATTCTCAAAAAGTCCAATCAATTCTTGATAAAGTCTAATTTATTTATAATAGTTTTAAAATAATGATTATTAATTATTTTTGATTACTTTAAATAATTTGGACTTATTAAAAATACATTAGATAAATGTGATTTATTTGTAATAAGACTAACTAATTCTTGAGAATTCTAATTAATTCTGGATGAAGTCCAATTTATTTATGATATTTTCAACTACTAATTATTTATGATTATTTTAAATAATTTATACTTATTACAAATAGATTAGATAGATGTGATTTATTTGTAATAAGTCCAACTTAGTATTGATACATTCCAATTTATTTTTGATAGTTTTCAAAAATTTGGACTGTTGATAAGACCATATTATATAAAATTGTCCTTAAAACAAGAAAGTTAGTTTTAATTCAAATAAAAAATTATATTTTTCATACTTTCTACAATCTAATTATAAAGTTTCAGAATCATTGGAGTCTCGAAATGAGATGGATTACAAAATCAGATCCATATATATCCATTATTATTAACTCATACTATTTACAATTAATCTATATATAAGTATTTTTAATACAAACATTTTCCAAAAGGAGTCATATAACACAATTTAAGGTTATTTTTATATATATATTAAAGACACACCACTTACATTAAGTGTTTTTACCCAAACAAAACATTAACATACCTTAGTGTATTAAAAATATTAAATGTTTCCATGTTCCCTAGATACAATAACATGGTATACCTTAATACATCACCAAATAGGTCACATATATTATTAAATTAATTCTTATCATATTTGTGTCTTCTAAGATCAAATATCTAATCGTCAGCAATGGTCACTTCTATAACATATCACAATATTCATGAGATGTCACCAAGACCCATCATAAATTCCTCTATTACATAAATTGATCATGCCTCATTGGGATTCGACCATGCACATGTTATAAATAAAAATATTTTATGTAGATAATATGTTACCTTGTGCCATAAACAATTTTGATATATGAGTTCCAAATGATGCCTATGTGTTTTCTGTATAACCACAAGTGACCACATTGCCTATAGAAAATTTCAAATTTTTGGGGAAACCATGATAGTGGGATGATATATTTTTTGACAAATATATTTAAAAATATAAAAATAATGCCTCTACAAAATTGTACATCACCATATTGCTTATAATTTCACTACGTGGATTTACCATTTTCTCATAAATATGTAACAATATACAAATATTTATATTTAGAGATGTGTTTCTTGGGTCATTTTCATTATTCGTTAAAAGATTCAAGTTACCAAAACCTTTGTAGCTCACATGTGGTCAGGCAAAAGTATTGGTTAGGTTTCCAATGCTACAATATTTGAGGAATCAAGGATTACCTCAAACAAATAGAAACAACTCTATTTTACTACAAGTATTATCATATAAAATAACTATAATGCTATTTATTTTTATCCATCCTAATCATGGTTTTGGTTGATGTAAGATTACATGACACCCTAAATGCTCCTACACTTGGGTTATAAATTTTTAAGCAAAATGCTTAAAAACTTAAGACAAATGGCAGTACCATTATTTTGACTTGAAACATAAGCCACAATAAACATTTCCACCATGTGAGATACATCAATATATTTTCATTCAATTATTCATTTATTTTATAACTAACAAATATACCATAAAATTTTATTCTCCACTCATCTATACTCAACATTTTTATTTAATTTCTCAATACTTGGGTAAATTCTATCCATCTTTTCCAATTAGATTTTTTATCCATTTCCTTGTTTTTGTGGGACTTGTCCCGCCTCTATACATACACATCCACTCAGTTGTCTTAGATATGTTGCTTTTATCTTTTTTAGGTTAACACCTATGATAATATAACTATCTCCACCAAAAACATTTGTCTTTATTCACCATTTATCCAATCTAATATTGGATTATCATACTAACTATCTTTAGCTAATTTTAATTTTCCTTGATTTTTATTAGTTTACATATTTATGATTATTTCTTATTTGATATTTTGAACTTAAATAATTTCTCATAAATTCCACTGTTGTCATTGTCAAAGTATTCGTGTGTTATTATTCAGTTGTGACATTGTCCATTGAATTTTTTTGATGCTTCTGGTTTGTACTCTTATTTTCCTTCCTTTCGAATGGAATAAATTTATTTATAAATGCCTAATATATTTCATATATAATCAAAATCTAGTTTTCACATTGTATACCCCATAAATTCTCCTTATTACTACACACAACCAAATAAATTTGATATTTAAACTCAATACTCCTCTTTGGTGCAATATCTATGCTCATTGCTATAAAAAATTTACTCTTGATGTATATCACAAAGTTTATCTACTCATCCTTTCTATACTTTTTGCATATGTGAAATCCATCCACCATATGTATATCTTTTTATTTTTCTTGATATTTTTCTACTCTAACTCTTCCTCTATTACTTTTCTTTTCTCTATAATACATTCTAACACTTCTATAATTAAATGCATTTCTTCCAATTTTTATTTACCCTATTTCTATTTACCTTGAAATCCAAAAGTTTCACTATAACTATGGGCATCAAAAACATTACACATTCTCATTTCCATTAATTTTATACTTCTCTTTATGTCATTCTCTTTTCTTGTGCCCTTCGTAATCTCAAATAAATCTACCTTTTATACTTCAACAAATTCTTCTACCATCATTTCAATATATGTAATGACTTTAGAAAGTTCATCTATCTTTCACTCTTTATATCCAATATTGTAATCAAATTACCATCTGTGTATGTGAATTCAAACATTCACTAAATTATCTTCATCTCTTACATAATTAGAAGACAATATTATTATTCTTTTTGAAAAAAGTTGGATTTATATAAATTACCCGACTATCCACTACATATTTGCTCTTCTCAACCATATTATATTCCATAGATGGAAAATATATTTCCTTTTATATTTGAATCATATTCTCTTAACCACACATTTTCTATCTCCATGCATAATTGCATCAAAAGTTTGATACTTTTTCTTCTTTTATATATTCGTTATTTTTAATTATTGTAAAAATATTAATTTCATGCTTCATCATTCCACCATATTCATCATTTGATTTATGGAATGTATCTTAAGAAAACTCATCCAACTCATTAGTAGTATAGATCATCGAAATAAAATAAAATTACTTTAACATACTAACGTTATAGTGGGTTTTAGGCAAATTAACTGTATCTTCTACTGGGAGAAATGAACATGAGAAGTATCCTTTCCCAAAATTGATTGCCAAGAAAAATTTCTATCGCTAAATATGCAAAATACACCCATAGAACTAAAAGTGGTATTTTTCTTAGGATTGGCATTAATAACACACAACTACCCATTAATAGCAATTGTAGGAGGTTTGTGAGTCATTCCTTAACATGGATAGGGAGTAAGAGACTGATGTGATTCTTTGGGTCAAATATGTATCCATTTATATCTGGGAAATTTTACATTGAGGATTCTCTGTTAGTAATGTTATTTACTAAGGAAATTTGTAGGTCTTTGAATTATTTTAAATTCAATAGTTATCTAATATCATTTAATGCCTGAAACAAGAAGGGAACATATCATTAGAAATAGGATAATTAAGTTTATCCACTTCCATTAAAAAGAATGAGTTTTGAAGAGGATTTTTACACTGTCTAAGCTTAACATGGTGTTTGGAGAGATGGGAAGATCTATGTTTACAAAATATTCTTGCATCTTATCATATATCTCTTTCACTATATTATTCTTTGTAATGCTTGAGTTTGTAGTTTCCATTTTTTTTTGCAATATATACATAGCAAGAAAGATATTAGTACTCTACTATCATGGATCACATAAGACTTTTACAAATCTAATAGAAATTGAAGTATATATATACATACCAAATGGTTTAATGTTTCAAGACTTATGATATGCATGAGAGATTGTGGTAACACTCCATATGATGGAAGAAGCCCAAGGAGTCCACATATAAGAACCTAACTCCAATAACATTCAACAAGCAAGTTTGTCATATTGGCTTAAATGCATGCTTTTACTCAAAAAATCAGCAAGGGTTATCAATTACAGTTGCAATGAGAGTATCATGAATCCTAAAACCATAAAATCATAATGATAAGAAGTTGGGTTCTTCAAATTGTACTACCTTTGCTACACCATCTTTACAATAATGTTGTGCTCGAAGAAGAATAAGCAAGCAAACAAAACCACTGGTATGTAGTGTGTACCCTAATGACTATCCACTTTTATGAAACCGTATCATCCTAGGCAATGGGGCTGAAAAGACACCTTGAAACACCATCAGGATATTCATTTGTGGGTATGTATGAAATTCCATTCCAAAAAATCAACATTGTAAGAACTCCAAAATATTCAACTATTCCTTGCATCCACCCTGTCAAAGATATCATAGTCCAATTTCTGGTATGGCCTAATCCTAACATTACAGTATCACCTCATTAATAAATTATTGGTGAGCATGAGGTTGAGCATCAGGCATGGAAAGGTAGAGATGTTAAAGGTGGAGTGGGTGCAGATGTGATGGCATATGATGTTTTCAAATTTGCTCTTTTAGATCAGCTATTTTGAGCAAATTTCATACTAACCTAGTGTAGATCCTTGAGTTTTTCCTCTTCAAACCATTCAAAACCGTAATACTCTTCCTCCATAGTAGTGGTAGCTTTGGAGGCTAACAAGAACATGCCCCCCACTATGGGAAATGCATGATAGATATGGAGACTGATAATGTACATGAAATTATCATCACTCCCATGAGCATGATTCTAGTTTCATGGGAGTAGGTAGAGCTTGTGAAGAAGATAAGCTGAGTTCATCCTAACCTAAATTTCCTACCTGCCCTTCCATGCCTGAAATCACACCAAGAGACCTACTTGAAATGAAAGGAATGATGTTGAATGCTACCCCATAGGTTGCCTATGCACAGATGGAGAAGGCAACCATAACAATGATAGAGAGAGAAAGCAATCTTGATTTCCCCAACCAAATGCAAAATACCAAATAATGACCTTCTGATTTGCTTCAATTTTGGTTGGATTTATTTGAGTGACATTAGTTTGACTAGGATATTTGAAATTAATTTTTTTTGAACAAACATAACACCATGGATGATGCCACGTTGCCAGGTCATGGGGAATGATTTACGATCATGATCATGATGGTAGTTGGGGAATGGTTTATGGTCATGGTCATGCTGGTAGTTTTGGTTTGGATGGGTTGTAGTTGATGGTGACTTTTCACCAGTGACATCATCGACTAGCACATGCCAAGAGTTGGTGTGTGCTAGTTAAGCTCATCGGCCTTATCCTATCAAATTGAGAACTATAGTATTTAAAAAATGGAATAGTATACCACAAATTTTATAGCTATAATTTCATTTGATGTGTTACCCAAGATTTGTTTCATGTGTTCATTGAAAACTAAGAGCCAAGCTTCCCCAGTTTAATCAGAGGCCTTCACTGCCATTATATACTTATATTCAAAGCATCAACACCAATAGTAGTACTTCACATCCATAGTGTGCCCATTATAAACACCAAAAATACCTTTAAAATCCAAATTTTATTCTTCCTATTAGTTATTAGATTTTTAGGCAAAAATTATCCACTTTTGGGAACTTTAATTGATCATATTTGTACGAAGTTTAAAATAGAAACATATCCACTTGTGCATGTCAATTAGGACAAAATTAAGCAATCAGATTTCCTATCA